>JAJONR010002835.1:0-17538 GCA_029582245.1 Solanum etuberosum
TACATCGCATACAAGTCTAAAAACTGAAATGATATAAAGCGGTAAAAGTTTATTTGTCCTCAAAACATAAGGACTCACATAATCCCTGGACGCCAAAGATCAATTATCCACGAGTGTGAGAGGGAGGAGCGTTTGACCTTACATTAGTGAAATAATGTAGGCACAAGTATGCATTAGAACATGGAATGTACTAAGTATGATAGCAATGCGTAAGAGTAATGAAATCATGTTAAAAAGGACTTTATATAACATGCAATGGCCAAGCTAAATCATAAGATAAAAGGGTTAGAAAACATAAATCATAATCATGGCCAATGCAAGCTAAAAACCTTTAAATCACTTGTGAGATACATTAAAAGTAACCTTAGTTCATTATTGTGGGAAGTTTACCATGTAACGACATAGACCATATGAGCTATAATATGGAATCCAGTGTCTGCCGCACACTGAAAAGGGATGTTCTTACTTGCGAAGGTAATAACCATGAGTCTGAGCTAAAGTGGATCCACTATATAATGTCTATCTAAGACAATCATCCTATGGTGACACATAGTTATGAAATAAAGAGATTGATACTAGAAACTCTGCCTCTACTAAAGGAAGAGTCTCCATCTTAATACCCTCTCGGAGCTAAGCAAAAATCCCACGGATTTGAGCACATCGCTAGTCAGTCAGCTGATTTAGCACAAGAGGCTCAATAGTGGATCCACATAAGATATATATACGTTCTATACCCTGTCAAAGTGTAAAGCATCCTTTCCAACTAAGATTATAAGTTGGACAACATGAGCTCCCATGATGTATGTCAGTTGTAAGAAACTCTCTTGTTAAAGTATTACTATTATTTCTATACACTTAATTATCATCATGATCTCTCCGATATAACAATTTAGATATAGTATCAATTCAGAGCTAAAAAAATAGACTTACCTTAACATATTTGAAAGAAGATTCTCAAATGATCTTTCTATATTGATTTGAAGATGTCTTTACTTATTTAATTATATTATGATTATTGAAGAATCAACAACTTTTATAGCATGTTGTTACTTGAAATTTTTATGTTTAGTGTCACCTTACATACTCAGTACCAGTGGTAAAGCTAGAATTTTTAATAAGGTGGCTCAAAATCTGAAGAAGTAAACAAACGAACTAATCGAAGGGGGTTTGACATCTACTATATACGTAAAAAATAACTTTAACAATGTATAAATAATAATATTTTCCACCAAAGGGGGTTCGGATGAACCCCTAATAGTATGTTGGCTCCGCCCCTACTCAGCACATTCGTGTATTGACCGTATACTTTCCTCTGCATTTCATCCTGTTGTGATGTAAATTTAGATGTTCTTTCTCAAACTCATGACTAACAGGTCGTAGCATTTCTAGGCAGCAGTTGGTGAGTTCTCTTTGTTCGGGGACTTCATGAAGTTGTTCGTAGTTAAAATCTTATTTCAAATAGTATTTACCTTTGAGGGTAATTGGGGTCATGTTCTGACCAATTTATTTCTTCTCACTCTAGTCAATAGTGGCTTTATTTCATACATTATTTAGTTCTTCCATGGATTTTCAATCATTTCATTTGGTTATATATTAAGTATTTCGCCCAGTTAATTATGTCTTAGCTTTCACTTTCAGTTTGTAAAATGTTAGTTTAATCATTAGCAACACGCCAGTACTAAGGATATTCTTCTTCAGATCAATGTGATTCTAAGTTCCGATCACATCTTGAGTGTAGAATCTAATATCCGTTGTGGTTGAACAATCACAAGGAAGAAAGATGGTAGCGTAGGGTAGAGTAGATCATGACACAATTAAAAAAAATTATGATGGTGACCCTCTTGTAGAACCAACGTTGTATCAGAGGCTCATTGGTTGTCTAATTTATTTGACAATAGCAACCAGACATCCCTTGTCTGGTTTAAGTCTTTAGCCAAACTGTTATGAATGCATGCCAACCTCACTTTGCTTCCCTCCTACGGATCATTTTCTATATTTGGATACAATAAATCAAAGTCTATTCTATCATTCAACATCATCTGTAAAGCTCGAAGGATATGTGGATGCAGATTGGGCAGGATGTCTCATGAAAGTGCAAGAAGCAATCAAGAATTTCAAAATCATCAAAGAAGGTAGAATATAGATCAATGTCAGCTACTTGCTCTAAAATTGTGTGCATTCATCGACTATTGGTAGAACTTCATATCTCTATCGATGGCTCAACTATAACTTCATATCTCTGTAGATGGCTCAATTACGTTACATGCTAACAATACCAGTTCAATACATATAACAACAAATTTGGTCCAGTATGAAAATATAAAGCACATCAAAGTGGACTACCATTATATTCGTGAACTTGTTGTTGATCAAGTTACGAGTCTTTGACATATCATGTCTTATGATCAATCGACAGATATAGTTATAAAAGTAATGACAAGGAGATGACACCAATTTCTATTATCCAAATTAATGCTTCTTGATAAGTAGCGTCAATTTGAGGGGAAATGTTGACCATATAAGATATGATTTTAAAAGATTGGACATAATATTCTGGTTTAACTATGCATAATCAAACCCATGATATTATGCGACGTATGGCCTGATATTGTCCAAGATATAGTGCTAAAATCATGCTTGTAATTATAGGTCTTTGTATATAAACATTCTCTAGTTTCTCAATTATAAAGAAGAAAATACATAAAAAAAAATCAAATCTTTTGATTCTTGATTTATCAATAGTTATCAGAATGTATCACAATGTCATTTAATTTTGTGGTTTTAAACATGTCATGTGATAAGTTAGAATAGAAGAGTTGTCAAAAAATAGAAAGTAACATTATTTTTTAAATGGACGAAAATCGAAAAATGACAAACAAATTGAAACGGATGGAGAATGTGTTAAACTCAATAAATAAAGAGAATAAAAAAGAAAAAGGAATAACCAACTTTAACGACTACATGTCACGTATGGCGGCAATGCACAAAAAATATTGTCTTCTCTCTGCTTTGGAACTGGTGGACACGAAGCCTTATTAATCTCTTGTATTTCACAAAAGAAAAAAGAGTTTAACGTTGACCTTCCCAAATGTGTTGATTTCTTTGGCCATGGCCCCAGAAAAATAGCTCAATTTTTGAGCTACATTTTTCATTTTTTTGGAACAATGTTTTACAACCAGATGAGCTAATGTAGGGACTTCAATTTTGATCCTCATTTTTCTCTCTAGCTTACCCTTTTCCCATCAAAGAGTTTTTATTCCTTTAATGGGTTTTGGGGGGACATGGGTTGTGTCAGCTCCAAGCAGGCCAGAGCCCATTCTCCGCCCCCACGACGCAATTCTTCTCTAACAACAACAACAACTCCTGTTATTATTACAGAACACAATGTGCACCATGTCAAGGCTGGATTTGCACCTCTTGAGAAGATCAAAGAGGAACCCGAAAAGGAGAAGAAGGCCGAATCGTTAATCCAACAAAGCTCCTCCAATTCTAAGGCTTCGAAAAAGGGGAATTCGGATAAAAAGGCTAATTTTAGTATCAAATTTGGAAGGCTAAATGAAGGAGAACATTTGGCTGCAGGATGGCCTGTTTGGCTAACCGCCGTTGCCTCTGAAGTTATTGAGGGATGGATGCCCCTTAAATCAGATGCCTTTCAGAGATTAGAAAAGGTAATCTTCCTTCCTTTGCGGATTCCAAATTTAAATTTGATTGGTTCAATGGAAAACACAATTGTAATTAATTGTTTAATATGGAACATGATGTTGAAGATTCATATAGCCGAACCCAACTGGACTGGCATTATTGATGTTTGTTATTGTAATGAAATCATCATTTCTTGTGATAGAGAAAAAAAATGAATCTTGCATTATCTATAATACAAGATTTCAGATCATCAAAATGTATACTATGTTTTGACAATTGGTGTATGTGTTAAATGTTATTACATACCGACACGATGACCCATATAGGATTGACTTTCTAATTACTATACGATAAGCCGATGACAATTGTTTTTTATTGGTCTTATTGATTTTCGCTCCATATTCTTATGGCTGCTTATTTTATTATTTTCTTAATGTCCTGAAATTCTGAAGGGGCTCTTGACCATCTCATTTTGAAAGAAGAAGCACCATGAACCTTTGAAATTTAAGTTAATTTGTAAATACCAGCTCTGAAGGATACTTAGCATCGGATGCGGTGACAATAACTTTTGGATGAATTTTCATCATACCATTTATATTGATAGGTTCATATATCCTACCTAGAGATGTTTATGCTTGAAGTAGAGTTTGAGGATACTTTAATTTCTCCCCCTCATGCCAATTATGAGCTCCCCGTTCATTGAAACATGAGTACAATCATAACTTGAAGGAAACCGTGGGGTACCCCAATATAATAATTTATTGCAAGCAAGTGTAACAAAGACGATGCTTGACAGATTTAACTCTTCAAGCTAGTTATAATGAACTTATAGGAAACCACGAACAATGTTAGACTGACTTTAGACACTTGGTTTACTGCACATGCCACAGGGATTTGAAAATTTTGACAACATATTTTAGGCCTTGACTGCCTAATTTCATATGCAATGGAACGCGGACGTTTGGACTTACTATTTCAGTTGAATATTACTCTCTTATGAATGCAAAAGGAATTTCTTCTTACAAATATTTTTCTGCCTTCTACACCTGTAGATTGGACAAGGTACATACAGCAGTGTTTATCGTGCACGTGATGTCGAAACTGGTAAAATGGTTGCCCTGAAGAAGGTGAAATTTGATAATTTCCAGCCAGAAAGTGTCAAATTTATGGCTCGAGAAATAACAGTTCTACGCAAACTTGACCATCCAAATGTCATGAAGCTGTTGGGAATAGTCACTTCTCGGTTATCATGTTGCATATACCTTGTTTTTGAATACATGGAACATGACCTCTCTGGACTGTTGTCATGTCCTGACGTCAAGTTCACCGATTCACAGGTTTGTTAACATTAGACAATGTCTCTCTACCCTTAGATGTTGTGTTAGGATCACTTTTTGAATCACTTTACTCGCAAATTTAGGAAAATATGAACATCTCAAATTCTATTCTTCTCCTCTTTTTTTTTTTGGATGGAAGTAGATTAAATGCTATATGCAGCAGCTGTTGAGTGGACTAGAGCATTGTCATTCCCGAGGTATAATGCATCGGGATATTAAAGCTTCCAATGTTTTGGTAAACAATGAAGGAATTTTAAAGATAGCAGATTTTGGTCTTGCGAATTTCATTAGTGCTAGGCACAAACAACCACTAACAAGCCGTGTGGTGACTTTATGGTATCGACCTCCTGAACTACTCTTGGGATCAACAAGTTATGGGCTAACAGTGGATTTGTGGAGTGCTGGTTGTGTTTTTGCAGAACTGTTCTTTGGGAGGCCTTTCCTGAAAGGGAGGACTGAGGTCAGTGGTTTTTCGGACTTCGTTTTCGATCAGATAGCATTTTGTACATAAGTCTCAAAATAACTTGCAAATGGGACACGAAAATCTATCTATGAATGAACTCTTGAAAATAATAGCTTGATTAGATGTTACTCCTCTACTACCGTGTAATGCTACTGATTTTAGTCAACTGTGAAAAAGTTTCTTTTTCTCTACTCTGCAGGTTGAACAATTGCATAAAATCTTCAAACTATGTGGTTCTCCATCTGAGGATTACTGGAAAAAATCTAGACTTCCACTAGCAACTATTTTTAAACCTCAACATCCTTATGAGAGTGCGCTTCGAGATAGATGTAAAGAATTACCAAAAACTGCTGTCAACCTTATAGAAACGCTTCTTTCAATTGATCCTCATAAACGTGGAGCTGCTTCATCTGCTCTTGATTCTGAGGTAAGGCTACATGGGGAAAGCAGTGCATGAATCTTTTTCTCATTTTAAAGCTATCTCAGTTTTTTGTTCTTTGTTTCAAAATTCAACTCTCAGTTTTGACAACATTTAAGACAATTCTTTCAGCATGCTAATATTATGGTTCAACATTTGTCATGTACCTTCTTCAGTATTTCAATACAAAGCCTTACGCGTGTGCGCCGTCAAGCTTGCCTAAGTATCCACCGAACAAGGAAATTGATGCAAAGTTCCGAGAAGAAGCAAGGAGGTGAATTCCCTTTCTTCTTTGTCCTTCATTGAAAACAAATTTCGCATATAGTTTCTTAAATTGAGTGCAGGTCATCCGGAAGGTGCTCAAAGATAGTAATAGCCAACGAATTTAATCTGTAGTTGTAGACATAAAAGGAAAGATGATTTGTCGCTGTTCCTTCACTAGTATGAGTACTAGTTCAACATTATAGCTGAAACATACGTAGTTCACGCTAAACATTTCATCCATCTCGAACAGCTTAGTTTTAAGAAACTAAACTCCTTTGATTTTGAACTTTTCCCCTCACTTACATTGTCAGAAAGAGGGCCAGTTCCACAGTGAGAGCATCTGGAGCTTCAAGAAATTCAAGAAAGGCGCAAAAGTCGCTTCAAGAATCGAGCAACTTTGGCATAGTCTCAACAGAGGTCTTTTTCCAGTCATACATATACACATACTTACATTCCTTTTTGACGGTACATCGACAAATTTCCTTTTATTCCTTATGAAGGAAGCTGAAGCCAATATCCATAATGGTCGTCGAAACATTGGTGGTAGTGGCCATATTTCTAAAGGAAAAGGAGCTACTGTGGCACGCATATCAATGAAACCATCTTATGATACAGTGTCAGAGGCTTCTCAGACGACCGAAGAATCTCAAGGGGAAAGCATCCGATCTGTCCCTGCGCAAACAGCTTCAAGTGGCACTGCATGGGCCAAAATGAGAAAGCAAGATTCTGCAGCCTCAAGACCCCATCCACAGGCCAACACAAAAAGTCAAAAGTTGATTGCCTTTGACACATCTAGTGGACTACACGCAGCCGATACCTTGGATTTAAACATGCCAGGTAATAATGACTTTTCGAGCAGGATCAACAATGAAGCCAGAGACCGCAACAATGATGCAAAGCATTCTATTAGCAGGCAATATACTCATCACGAGCAACGAGATTCTTTTGGATCATCTGATATACACCAGTCTCAGGAGATGTCAGAGGTTCGTATTCTTGATCTACTATACCTATTTGAAATTAATAGTGAGAAACTGAAACTTTTCTTTTCTGCTGTAATGCTAGCATAGGAAGGCTTTTGTTTTTTGGAGGAATTGGGTGGGATTGGATAAAATTGACCCGTAAGCTATTCTATGGCTAATTGCAACCGTTCCTCCGAACGTTTGATATTAGTCAGTTGTGCAGTGTTAAATTGTGTGACCATTTCATCAAAAAGTTAAAACTGTTAGTGAACAAACCTATTATTTTCTTAATTGTGTCATTAACATACTGAAAAGTAAACAAAACTGTGCCTTCAACATGTCTCCTCGCGTGCGGGATTGATTCTTTTTTCGTGGGCCAAGTACATGGAAATTCTTTTTCATAACGAGTGTCACTGAGACTTCAACCCCCAGGATTTCTATTTACCCTTATACCATTTTAAGAAATAGACTTGAGCTTAACTCAAAACCAAGGACTAGTTCTAGAATTACTACGATTATCTGAGTAGTAGATAACTAGATACCATCAGTCAAACTACAACTGATTTAGTGCGTGATTCACAGATTTACAGTTGAATTGGATTTAGTGTCCCATATCGGTTAATGGAATGGGTCACTATATAGTTTGCGACAGTCCTCACCTCATGATCAAGTTTTTGGAGTTGAGTTAGCTGCAAGGTCTATTTTCTGTTCCCATCCCTATCCGTGATTTACCAATGTTAGGCCCTCATCTTATGTTGTCCATTCTTCAAATATCCAGTACTAGGAGAGCAAGGAAGTATTAAGTGTCCCAAATTTGTTGAGAAAATGGGATGTCATCTCTTTATATAGTCTCAGACTATCATCTCCTCATGAACTAGCTAAGTTTGATTTAAGCTCGAACTTCATTTTCTTTGCATGGAGATGTTATAATTGTTCTGCTTCGCAAATCTCTGTCGTCTGTAAAAATGAGTGCAATGTCTATGATAAACACACACCTGACACATAAAGCGGTACTAAATGTTATAAGTGTGCTGTATTTTTAATATATGCAATGCTACAACCTACATGGTATTTTGTGTTTTTTTTCTTAGAACTAAAAAACTTAATAAAAGATAGCTAACTGCATTTCAAAGGGGAAGTCTTTATCAGCACCAGAAGTGGTCAGTCTATGAACTTCTCCCATTTAGACCTTTTGAAACTGGAAAGTTACAGCAACAATGGACCTTGCCTGTTAGCTAAAATAACTTAAATATCATGTCTACAATCTCAAGTTTTATTTTTTATCTGAAGCCATGTAATACATGCAACTTATAAGTAATTGCAAAGGCGCAACGAAGAATATGACTGAACATGCAAGTATCTTTCTAAATGACAGGACTACAATGGCCGACAAAGAAGGGTTGTGTTCTCAGGACCATTGATACATCAGAGGAGTGATCCTTATCAAATGCACCAAGATGGTCGCAGATCTCGGTTTTATAAAGGTAAACACATTCTTATATGTGGTGCTTTCTATTTATCACAGTAGAAATCCATGAACAACCATTGCTTTTTTCTTTCTTTTGTTAAAAAAATCAAAATTGGTTTGTTTCTGTAGATTTATAATGAGAGTGATCTGGAAGTGCATCCTGCATCCCTTAGCCAGTGATCCAAGAAATGATATCTTCTAGAGGATGTTTGTTGGTTGAGAAGAAAATCAAAGTTTGTTAAGCAATGTATCATTTTCATTTCATTTTTGCCCTGTCCACTCTACTTATGAAGAGCTTGGACTCTGTGAACTCTCATCCTTGCAACTATATTTTTCTCGCAAATCATGTAGACACTTACTGGTGCAAGACAGTTTTTTTACCAGAAATATGATGGAATCGCCCGAAAATTTGATGATGAAATATCCTACAAGTGCTTAGCGGAATTGGAATTTGATAACACGACATGTATCCCCAAAACCATTAAAAATCATGACTTGTTTTTCTTCTATTTACTGATTAGTGTCTAGGCTTACCTATTTGTAAATGGAAAATATGTATACACGCATATATATACCTTTAGTTGACATGTTTATACTACAAATTCAACCATGCATTGTGCCTTTGATCGTTTATGTCTATATATGTATTCGGCTCCAATTGATTATACAGAAGATTGTTGAAAGAGGATAGGAACATAGAGATATTATCTCATGTCATCATAAACTAAATGGACTTCTTTGATCTAAAAAGATACCAAGTCCAAAAGGCGGAACTAGAACTTTGAGTTTATGGATCCTAAATTCTGAAAAATGAAAGTTAGTGGGTTCTTGATATATTATTTATGCATCTAAAGTAATTTTTAAATACAAATTCAAGATCTACGCCAATCGTTACTTGATTCTTCCCAATCCATAATCAGCATGCTAGCTCCACCTCTATTCCAACTTATTTAAAGAATTTTTCATCACTTGAACTTGTCTGCTTTGAAGAATATATGCTTTAGATGATGCCATAGATGTTGAGCAATTTTACTCGAAGTTGTTATATTCGTTTATGTACTGACAAGTACATCACATGTTAATGCGTCACATGCAATTGTTTACACTTATAATCAGGGATCGTTTTATAGGGTGTATAAGAATAGTGTTGAGTATGATGTATTAGTAATGCTTGTTTTAGCTATAATTGCATTAGTTATGATGAGATTTTTTCTTATGTAGTCTTTGGTTTGATGTATTAAAAATAACATGCATAATTTCTAAAAAATATATTTGTTTACAAAAATATCCTCATGAATATGGTGGAAAGAATGTGGAAAAGGTTTTGAGTGGCAATTGTGTCTTTTATTATATTAATGCAATTATATATTAACTTACGATTTAATTGAGTAATAAATTGGGGAAGAGGAAAGACTAGATAATTTCACTACTAAAAAACTGCTAAAAATGACGAACAGAAAAGCGACGGACGGCGTCGCTCCAAAAAGCGACGTCATTTGCCACACTGTCCGTCGCTTTTTTAAAAAAATAATTATTTTTTAAATTATTTTTCAAAAAGCGACGGACGGCATCTCTTAGTCCGTCGCTTTTTTCGTGGATTTTTGCGCCAAATATATATATAATTAATAATTAATTGATTAATTATTTTTTAAAAGGAGCTACGGACAACATCTCTAAGTCCGTCGCTTTTTGGTCAAAATAACTGGTCAAACATTTAAGAAAAGCGACGGACAGCGTCTCTTAGTCCGTTCCTTTTTTGGTCAAAATTTTGGTCAACTGTTTTAAAAAAAGTGACGGACAAAGAGACGTTGTCCGTCGCTTTTCTTAAAATATCTTTGACCCGGATCGGGATTTTCTTATTTTGTTCTCTCTTTCTTCTCTCTTCTTCTCTCTTCTTCTCTCTTCACTCTTATTCTCTCCCTTCTCTCTATCGATCGGCTGCAGCCTCCACCGCCGCCAGTCACCCCCCTTGCCCGTCGCCGCCAGTCGCCGCCCGTCGCTGCTAGCTGTCCTTCGCTGCCTCTCCTCTTTGTTAAGGTTAGTGTTTAATTTTAGGTTTTTTTTCAATTCTAGTGATTATAGTTGATTGTTAGTTAGTATATTATTGTTTTAGTTTGTTGGATTGTGTTTATTCAATTGTTAATTTGATTTGATTATTGTTAGTTAGGTATAGAGAATTGAAGATTTTTTATTTTAGGGTTTTTTTAAAATTAGGCATTTTTGAATTGGGCATTGTTAGTTAGTGAATGAATTAGAATTTTTTGATTTTAGGACTAGTTTAAACTGGAGAATATGTAATTTGAGGTTGAATTGAGATTTTTTTAAAATTTGATTGATTGTTAGTTAGTAAAGTGTTAATTTGAAGTTAGATTAGTAATTGAAGTGTTTTGAGTATTATATGATGAATGTTTGAATGTTATGAATATATGTTGATGAATGTTTGAATGTCATGAATATATATTGATCGATGATGTTTTTTGTTTTTGAATTAGAACTTGAATATCTATAACTAATTGTTGGATTAGAAGTTTATATATAACTAATTTTATAGATTAGATATGAACTTGAAACTTGAATATAACTATTGAATTTAATTAGAACTTGAACTAATTGAACTTAGAACTTGAATATAACTAATTATTGGATTTGAACTTTATATATAACTAATAACTTTTATATGAACTTGAATTTAGAACTTGAACTTGAACTTGAATATAACTAATTCTTGGTGACCTTAGTTGATTAGAACTTAATAATTAAACTTAATTAGAACTTGAACTTAATTTGAAGTTAATTTATTAGAAACTTTGAACTTAATTTGAACTTTGAAGTACTTAAAATCTTATTGACCTTAATTAATATATTTGAACTTAATTAGAACTTTGAACTTAATTTATAATAACTTGAACTTAATTAGAATTAATATAATTAATTATTTGAAATCTTAAACTTAATTAAAATTTATGAATTAATTAAGCTTGCACTTTGTAGATCTTGAAATGTAGTATTTATGAAATAATTAATTAGATATATAAGTAATAATAAATATAATTATTAAGTAATTATAAATATAATTATTAAGTAATTATAAATATATATTAGTTTAATATAGTAAAATTATTATTAAATTTAATTTATAATATAATTGAATATCTACATTTTTGTAGATGGATCATCGTTTGTGGATGTATAATATGCATTATGAAACTAGTGCTGGTTTGAAACCTGAGTTTATTGACGGTGTTAGAGATTTTATTGAACATACAATGACACTAGATATTTTCAAGAATAATGGATTGGTTAGGTGTCCTTGTAGTGCATGTAGGTGCTTAAAATTGTTTGAACTAGATACAGTCATGGTTCATTTGTACCGTAATGGATTTAAGCCTAGATATTTTGTATGGATTGATCATGGAGAAAGAGATGGATTGAATGGTATGTTTTATAATTCGATGTCTATGGATGAATATAATATGCTTGCACCACATGACCAAATTAGGGTTGAACATGATGATAGGGTTGAACATGATAGGGTTCATGATATGTTCAATGATGCTTTCGGGGTTCAAGGTGGGATGGAGCCCGAACAATATTTTGATGAAGCTCCTAATGAAGAAGCAAGACGCTTCTATGATCAATTAGAAGAGTCTAGTCGTCCACTATGTGAAGGGAGTCTGCATTCTGCCTTGTCAGTTGCGGTTAGATTAATGAATATTAAATCAGATTGGAATGTTCCTAATGCGGCTATGGACTCAATGGTTGATCTTTTGGGTGTACTAGTTAATCCGAAGTTTAACATACCTAAGAAGCGTTTGGTTTTCAAGTTAGGATTGACGTATGATAGAATTCATTGTTGTGTTAATGGATGCATGTTGTTTTACAAGACTGATAGTGAATTAGAAAATTGTAAGTTTTGTGGGCATGCTCGTTATAAGAAGACTCCGGGTGGAAAGATGGTCCCAATTAAGGCAATGCATTATCTACCTCTTATTCCTAGATTAAAGAGGTTGTATGCATCGATGAGGTCTGCCCCATATGAGATGGCATCGTGAATATAGAAGGCCGCCGTGTGTCTTGTGTCATCCATTTGATGGTGAAGCATGGAAGCATTTTGATAATGTATATCCTGATTTTGCTAGTGAACCAAAAAATGTTAGATTGGGGTTGTGTGCAAATTAGAATGATAGACTATATAGCTAGTATGTAAGTCATTTTTTTTGCTGATACAAATTATGAGTGGTATTTATTTGTTTTAAAATTTTATAAAGAGTGTTATTTTTTTTGTCTTAAAATTATATTATGATTGATATTTCTTTATTTTAAAGTTCAGTAGGAGAAGAAAATGTGATACAAAGAACACGAGCAAAGTTTCAAATCAATTTTACTTCAGGTATGAGATTTTAGAGAATTACCTAGAATATAATTGATTTAGTTTTTCATGAATAGAATGTTTCTCTTTATTACTTCTTTATTAGATGTCTTTTTTTTCCTTTTACTACAGCAACCATTACAGTTGCCTATACTTGCTATAGAACAATGATAACATTGGGCAATGTCTTTGATATGACATGGTAAACTTTCTTTGTTCATTGTTTATGTAGAGCTATTGTATTTGTCATTGATCCACTTCTCAACAACAACTAAATCATAGTAAGTACTTCGTTGTCTCATAAATTTTGGTTGTTAAAATGCGAAATGGACATCTAATTTAAAACAAACTAAATGAGAAAAGAAAAATAATTCCTCCCCATTATGGCCACCACAACTTCATCTTGCAATCACAGGTTATTCGGATGATTGTTACTTCTTATGTTTGTTATTCAAATATAATATTTATTTTGATTGTTACTTAAGCCTAATTTATTTTTTACAAGTTGTTCAGATAATTGTTACTTATTGTATTCGTTGTTTAGATATATATAATATTTGTTTTGATTGTTACTTTTTTAAAAAAATATTATATTGTGAATTGTGATAATACGATATTTTTATTCTTTTTTTCATTGTACTTGTGCATATTATTGTTTTAAATTTATGTCACTTTGTCTTTGTGGGTAGATTTTTTTTTACTTTTATTGAGGAGATATTTCATGGAGAGTATATCATTGCTTTAATGTGTGGATTTATTTGATCTCGACATTTTTTTTCTCACTTTATGAAATAATATTGCATTTTGTCATATATTTACAACTTTTACATGGTGGGATATAATTTTATTTTTTTTGTAGTGTCCTTTAAAATTGTTGATTTTGAAGATCTTAGAAAAAGAAGATAAAAAGACAGATAACATCTCACATTTACATTTTCTAGATTTTTAAATTATCATTTTCCCTTTTCCTCCTTTTTTCCGTAAGACATGTTCTTTCTAATTCAAGTACAAGTTATACATTAATTTCGGTCAAAAATATTGTTTTTTTTAAAGAATTATGTGAATAGAGGTAAAGATTTTTTTTTTTTATGATACTAAAAGTGAGAAGGTCTTAAAATATTACAAATTCAGATTCTTATCCCATAATTGCCTCATTTACTCATAAATAATTACACCTTAAATATTTTATGTAACAGATATGTCATTAATCTTCCGAACTCAAATACATTATATATTACTCCTAACTCTTATGAGCTACAATTGAAAAAATCGAGGATGTCAAGATGGTAGACCTTAACAAGCCATTTCGGTTCAATGGTAACCATTTCAAGAGATGGAAAGGTAAAGTATTTTTCTACTTAAGTCTTCTCAATGTTTCTTATGTGTTAACTGAGAAGAATCCTAATAAAGTAGACATCACCTCTATGAATGATGATGAAACTATTTCTCATCTAGAGAGAGTGGAAAAGTACGATGGTGATTCCTATAAGTGTCGGTATTATATTCTTAATTGTCTACCTAATAATTTTTATGATTATTATGATAGAACTTACTATGATTATTATGATAGAACTTACTCTAGTGCAAAGAAAATTTGGAAAGCTTTGCAGAGTAAGTATGATACCGAAGAGACTGGAGCGAAAAAATATGCGGCCAATAGATTTTTTCGTTTTCAAATGGTGTGGATAAAAAATAAGTGGTAGACCAAGCTCAAGATTTTATAATGATTGTTGGAGAGCTTAGGTCCGAGGAGGTAAAAATTAGAGACAAGCTTATTGTTTGTGGTATAGTAGATAAACTTCCACCTTCTTGGAAGGAATTTCAAAAAACTATGCGCCACAAACAAAAGGAAACCTCTCTTGAAACCTTGATAATGAAAATCCGCACGGAAGAAGAGACAAGGGGTCAAGATGCACTTTTACAAACAGAAGAGAGCAACATCACAACGAAGGTAAATTTAATTACTTCAAATAATGCTACTCCTGAATTTCATAAAAATACTTCTTTGAAGCCTAAGAAGAAAAAAATCAAGAAAAATAATGGTGAAAATAACCAAACACAAAATCAACAAGTTCAAGATAAGGGACCGTGCTTTGTTTGTGGCAAGAGTGGGCATATTGCTCGATTTTGCAGATTACGGAAACGTGGTCCTAACCCTCAGGCAAACGTTATCGAAGAACCTTTTGTGGCGGTGATTATCGACATAAACATGGTTGAGAGTGTTGATGGATGGTGGACTGATTCTGGTGCAAACCATCATGTCTGTTATGACAAAGAATGGTTTAAAAAATATACTCATTTTGAGGAGCCCAAAACCATCATGCTTGGTGATTCTCACACAACTCAAGTGCTTGAAACGGGAGATGTCGAATTGTGCTTTACCTCTGGAAGGGTGTTAACTTTGAAAGATGTACTTTATACTCCTTCCATGAGAAAAAATTTGATGTCCAGTTTTCTTCTTAACAAAGCAGGCTTTAAACAAATTATTGAATCTGATCAATATGTAATTGTGAAAAAGGGTGTTTCTATGGGAAAGGGGTATGCTTGTGATGAGATGTTCAAACTGAATGTTGAAATGAATAAAGTTTCCACTTCTGTTTATATGCTTTCTTCTACTAATTTTTGGCATGCTCATTTGTGTCATATTAATGATCGTTATGTTAGAATCATGAGTAGTTTAGGATTAATCCTAATGGTTAAAAAAAATTTTGGAAAGTGTTAGGCTTGTAGTAAAGTCAAAATCACTAAGAGGCCTCATTTTGAAGTTGAAAGAAAAACTGATTTGTTAGAATTAGTTCATACTGATAGTTGCTAACATGGTGAAATTTTAACTCGTGGAGGTAATAGATATTTTATCACTTTCATTGATGATTTTTCTAAGTTTACGTATGTTTACTTGATGAAAAATAAAAGTGATGCTTTTGAAAATATTAAAACTTATCTCCATGAGGTTGAAAATCAGTTTGGAAGAAAAATAAAAAGAATTAGAAGTTGATAGAGGCCGTGAATATGAGTCAAATGAATTGAATTCTTTTGTTAGATCATTGAGAATAATTCATGAAACTACACCTCCTTATTCTCCTTCATCTAATGGTGTGGCGGAAATGAAAAATAGAACTTTGGTTGAATTGACTAATGCCATGCTTATTGAGTCACATGCACCTTTAAATTTATGGGTGAAGCTATTTTAACAGCTTGTTATGTGTTGAATCGTGTGCCTCATAAAAATTTAAAATTGACATCTTTTGAATTGTGGAAAGGTTACAAGCCAAGGTTGGGATATCTAAGAATTTGGGGTTGTCTAGCCTTTGTGAGGCTAATGGATCCCATGATTACAAAGTTGGGTAAGAAAGTTACTACTTGTGATTTTCTTGGTTATGCTTCAAATAGTACAACCTATAGTTTTTTTAATCTGGAAGATAATGTTATAATTGAATCGGGTGATGCTATTTTTCATGAGAATAAATTATCTTTTGATTCTAAAAATAGTGGGGGTCAAAGGATTGAATAAAATATTTTGTCACTACCTAGTTCTTCTACTTCTACTTTGAAATATAAAGAAATTGATGATTTTGAGCTAAGAAGAAGTAAAATAGCTAGAATAGAAAAAGATTTTGATCCAGATTTTTATGTATTTAATGTTGGAGATGACCCTCTCACTTTAAACGAAGTTTTATCTTCACATGATTCATTTTTTGGAAAGAGGTTGTAAATGATGAAATGAAATAACTAATAAAACTTGGAAGTTAGTTGATTTACCACCAGATTGTAAAACAATTGGTTGCAAATGGGTCTTACGAAAAAAGTTGAAAACGGATGGATCTATTTATAAATATAAGGCTAGACTAGTTGCAAAAGGTTTTAAATAACTAGAAGACTTAGAATTTTTTGATACTTATTCATCGGTAACAAATATTACATCCATAAGACTTTTAATTGCAATGCTGTAATTTTTGATTTGCAAATTCATCAAATGGATGTAAAAACTATTTTTTTAAATGGAGACCTAAAAGAAAAAATGTATATGGATCAACCTGAGTATTTTGTTGAAGCAGGCCAAGAAAGCAAAGTATGTAAACTTACTAAATTCCTATATGGCTTGAAACAGGCACCAAAGCAATGACAAGAAAAGCTAGATTTATGAATAAAGAAAAATTAAAAATATGAAAACAAGATCATACGCCAAACAAGTTAGTATTACTTATAAAAATATTAATATGGAACAATTAAAACGTATAGATTATGAAAAGAAATATAAAAGACTGAAAAAACTAAAAACATTTTTAGAACAATTCAACAAGTACCATCAAGTAGACCACCTATTAAACAAAATATACTGGGAAATTTCTGCAGTAACTAGTGATATATATAATATAGAAACAAGAATAGAATATTATAAGAATACAAATTCATATAAAATGCATTTAGGATGAAATAACTTTATGACAAAACATCCATACAATAATGCAAAAGAAATTAAAATAGTTAAAAAACTACAGAAACTTTATAAAAAATATGAAAAAACCAGAAAAGACAAAATAATAGATAAAATATCAAAACTAGAATATAAATATATAACACAACTAAAAATAAAGAATAAAACATGAACAAAGAA
>JAJONR010002836.1:0-51171 GCA_029582245.1 Solanum etuberosum
TCTCCGCCTCTTATCTCGCAACTACTACTCTTCGTTTTCAATATAGTTTTTTTTCTCACTAAGAACTATTCTCTATCGATTGGTTGTTGCTATTGTGACATCAAATCTGAGCGTGTTTAAGCTCAAAAAGTTTTGTGTTCAAGAGTAGATTTGTGACCGAAAGGCATCAGTTCACTGCACCCCAAAAGGTCAGTCAATCAAATTGAATCCTTCCCTTATGTTTTCCTTACTGTTGAAGCACGATGCACTTGGTCGGTATGTTGAAATCATTTTGTTAAGGAAATTATTAAAGTGTGTTTTGTGCTTCGGCATATGTCCCAAAATGCTGCTGCTATGTTTCCTTTTATTTGGAAAAACAATGTTCAACATTGTTTCCTGATGTTTTTTTTTTAAATAAAAATAATTATTTCTGTTTGAGGAGTCGTTGTATGTTTATTGGTTTGTCAGAAGTGATTTAGCAGGATCTGTATTATGTGTTACTTTAAGTTCCCCTTTGTAGGTCTCTTTCTTTGATAATTAATATATTATGACCATTAACTCTTAGACTAATTTCAGAATCATGTCTCAAAGAGTTTCTTTTAATCCCAATAGATATTACTGAAGATTTTGTTGTTTTTACATACTAGTTGTAGGACATGAATACTTAAAATCATGTGTAGATGTCATTACTTAAACCGGCAACCTCGATGTAAAGTGTGCTTTATTTTATATTATAAATTGTTAAATGATTAGCTATTTTGCGCAACCCGGATCGGCTCGTAATAAGAAACCCATTATGCCTTTGTCTTAAATGTATTTGCATATCAAATCTGTATGGACTACCAATTATATCTTCCTTACAAGATATGTAGGAATCATTTATATCATCCCACTTTGTTGAATTATGGTGTGTGATCTGATTAATTTTTTTGGAATGAATATTGTTGCACTAATCTTTTGTGTTTCTCCTTTTCTTGTATGTACACTTTCGGAGCTATTTGGAGTCTTAAAAAAAGACTCTCACCGTGCAAGAGGTCTCATTTCGAGACTCACCACCATCACTTTATTTGAAAATGTGCATCCTCTCTTTCACCTTGTGCCTCTCGCTTCCTTGAAATTCATCCAGGAGCAGCAAAATCTGGAAAATTACTCCTTTTCTATTATTCTTTATTACTTATATTATGCTTGCCTTTTTGGTCATTTTTGTGAATGTTTATTATGTGACATCTTTTGCACTTCGGTTGCTATTTTTGGATGTTTATATATTTTTTTCAACAGTAGAGTAGTTATTTTAGTTTTAAAGGTTTCCTTTGGTAAACCATTTAGCATTTCAGTTGCATCATTTTTAAACCCAATTTCCGACTTGGACAATGCTTTTTTTTTCATGAAAAGGAAACAAGTTTTGTCGTATTTCTCAAAAATATTTAACTTTGCTGAAAATTTTAATCTTTCGTTTTAAAAGGATATATGTTCTAAAAACTTTTTTAATCTAAGCATGGCTAATGCATGAGTAAAATTATCAAATTCTTATTTCATTTGTTTAGCAATAGATTTTGGACTAGTAAAAGTGTTTTAAGCGAATAACCCATTTTTCTTAAGTCTTTACCATTCTACTACAAATGTAAAACTATTTTTCAAGGGTTAAAATATTTTCCAACTTACGACTTCTTTTCAAATTCTTTTAGCACTCACTTTATTTTAAAATTAGTTAACCTAAGTTTGATTGGTAACCGTCTTTAACGGATCTTAAAGGATTCCTTACACCTTCCCTTTAGGATAAATCAGAACTCTTACCTAGAATCTTTAAGTTAAATAGACCTTTAATTGGAGTCAAATTTAATTTACATTAGTTAAATATTTAGGTGTCCTAATTAACCTTTAAAAAATAGCCAGGTGGCGACTTCTTAAGTTAATTATTTGGAAATCACCAAAATATTGTACCCGTTTGGACCTCGAGTTAAAATGGGGTATAACAACACCAACTCCCCTCAACGAACTCCGCAAGATACCAATCATTATAAAAGCAACTTTTGCATCTTCAAAAAGAACCAAATCATGGATCCCAGGAATAACTTTGACCCCATCTTTAAAATGAACCTTGTTAGCAAATTTCAATTTACCAACAAAGCTAAGTCTTGAAGCCACCAATGACCGCCACCCCGGCCTCGAGGGCATCTTCACAGTAGAAAACAACAAACACCAACAACAACAAGGAACAACATGGAAACACAAGGATTTACATCTCTGAATTCTGGCTAGCCATAACCAAACTATGAGATGACAAGAAGAGGATGAATAAAAGGACTAAACGAGTAAAAAAAGAATTGCAATCAAGAAAAGGCTGAGCAAAGGAAGAAAGCAATTGATTTTGTTGCATGTATGGCTAGACAAAAGGTACCTTGGAGAAATCAACAGACCCGAAAGCGTGCACGGGTCATTGTTATCAATGAGGGTGCTGCACCCTCCCGTACTACGAAAGCAAAGCTTCCTCCAACAGGGGGGAAAGGAAAATGTAAGGGCCAGTACAACCGAGTCTGGTGGAGGAGAGCTCCGACAGCATGGGTTTCTATGACACTCACCTCACCACATCTAATTCAGATGGCGAGGGTAACTTGGGAGATAGATCACCAGTCTCCGCATCTGAGCCGGAAGACGATCAGACTCTCCAGACTATGAGAGCAGAGCTACGATCCAAATCCAGCAAGGATCTCAGTGCCACCTACTCATCCTCCAGCTCCAGCTCCGATTGTTGAACAGGTTCCTCCGGTGCCACCAGTTCAGGCACCCCTACCCTGGTCATTGAATAGACTGAAGGCCGAGGGTTTGAGGACCATTTTAGAGGAAAAGCATTTGTCTAGTGATAGAGTTGTAGATCCGTACCTGGAGGTGTGGAACAATATAAAGTTCCACAAGTTCAAAATCTTCACAAAGCCCTGAGGCTCCTATATTCCTACTTGGTTCCGGGAATTCTATGTTGAATGTAGGAAGCTGGTACCTAAAGGAAAGAAGAAGGCCAGTTCATTCAAGCCGGTAGACCATGTAGTGGTGCGGGGCTGGAAAGTAAAATGCAGCAGCACCGACATCAATGAGGTGCTTGGTTATACAATGAATGTGATCCACTACTTGACGGGTCAGATACAAAAGAAGACCCTCGACGACTTAAGGGGTTTGTTTGCCCCATTGATCTCAGAAATTACACCCCAGTGGATTGAGGCCGGTGTAACTATAGAGAAGAAGGACCTGAACGTGGCTGCCAGATATTGGTTTGGGTTCATCAGCAGCACAATGATGCCATCACACAATGAGTCAATACTCCGGCATCTGAAGGCTACTTTTTTGGGTTGTATCATGGATCGGAAGAGCCTTAATCTTGGTCTGATCATCAAGTAGGAGATGGCCATGAGGGCCAAGTAGAGCCATACCTCTCTCCCATTCCCAGTCCTGATTACGGAGTTGTGCAGGCATTCCTGAGTTCCTTTGATTGCAAAGACGGATGTGGAAGTGACCCCCATTTCCTCTACTGACATCTGGAGAATAGAGGCCGAGTACATGAGGGATGAGGCTGAAAGGAGGAGAGCTGCACCGGTGGATACTTCCCCGGTAGTTGATGTGGAGATGTTGTCGACAGAGGCAATCCTTCCTACTCAGGCCAGTGAGCATAAAAGTATCCCTGGCCTTTCTACTTCTGTCCCTTCTAGTTCTACGACTGCTCCTCCCCCTACTGTTGTTGCTGCTTCTTCTTCTCGACCCTAGATTACCCAGGCTATGTTATATAAGATGGGCCACCTGGACCAGTCTGCTGATGTTCGTGCCTCCCAGGTAGAGGCCGTTGTGCCTGGGTTTATTAAGAGGGTGATTGCTGCTGCCTTAGCCCCCTATCAGGGCTGAGTTGAGAGAGCATTAGTAGATGATTAATTCCCAATGATTGGCACTAGATGCCCTCACTGTGAGAGTGGAGGCTTGTGAGCAGGGACATGGTGTTTTTGAGGATGTGACAGCCTTGAAGGCCGAAATTGTTGGGCTGAGGCAAGATGTGGATGAGCTTAAATCCACCGATCTCTCGATGTTATTTTTCACTATGGAACTCCCTGAGGTTCCAAGTACAGACCTCCCGGCTAGTTCTGAGATTTCTCTGGCTACTACGACCGGAGATGTTGCTAGGGATGATGCGGATGCTGAGTTCGAGGCTGAGATCGATGAGGAGGAGATGGGTGTTCAAGATCCAGCTGTTTATGATGATTTATAGGACCTCGAGGGGGCTATGGTATAGACAGCTGTGGAGGCATCTTTGAGGGACACATCCAAGGTGGGCTCTAGTAGAGCGAATGATGATGTAGAGCCGGGCACTGAAGCCCAGACAGAGGGAGTCACCGACATGCAGAGTTCACCCAGACTTAGCCTGGCAGGAGGATTTTTGACTCTCTTTCTATTCTTCTTTATACTTTTTATGAGGACAACTGCTAGTTTAGTTTGGCGGGTGAGGTATTTCTATACCTACATCTTTTGGGCTGTTTTATGGATATTATTGTTGTTTCAGTGTTTGTGTGACTATTGGTTTTTGTTGGTATATAATGGTTGTTGATCCATTGAGATTAATGTTAATGTTGGTTTTGAACCGAATTAAAAATTGCCACCTCTTGATGTTTGTGAATCTATTTGTTCTCTTGCAATTTTGAGTGTCGGTTGTGATCAATACCGATGACTTGAATGGTGCTCTCGATTGAACGATATGCGTGTACGGATCCAATGAGGCAAATTGAGTTGCAAAATTCATATGTGAACTCTTAGCATCTCATTGTGACTAGCCGGTTGTTGAGTTGACCTCTTGTGATGATCGTTGCACGCTAGCTGAAAATTGTAGAGTCTTGTTTGATGATTGTGTTGAATGCCTTGTGTTGTGAGATTTTCTTGAGATATGTGCTTGGTAATACCTAGAACTTTCCCCGTTAGTCCAATTGACTAATGTAAGTGAATGATAGAGATGATATTAGGCACAATTTGTGAAGAGTGAACCAAAATTGCTATTATACCTCTTTGTGACCACCTTGTGAGAGTATGAACCTTGCTTGGCACCTTTTGAGCCTATTCTTTTTATTTGAATGAAACATGAATAACTTTGACCTTTTTGTCCCATCACCTATAATCTTCATGAAGCATTGGTTCATTTGAATAGCCAACTTAGGCCAAAAACCTAAGTTGGGGGTGTGGTGAAAAAGGAGGAGAGCCAAGAAGTTTGAGAAATTCACCCTTGAAGAATCACATTGAAAAAGATAGAACCCCTCCAGGTAAAAATAAAGAGAAGTGAAAGAAGTAAAAGATCGAAAAAGAAAAGAATTTTTGAAATAAAGTTTGTGAAAGGGACAAAAGAAATGAGATATTCAATGAGTCGTGCTTAAAAGAACATAGGGTAGATTGTGAAAATAAAAAAGAGTGAAAGAGAAAGAGAAAAAGTGAAGTGCATGCCATGCTTCATGAAGGTAGAAGTCACTCACCCAAAATGATCATACCTTTACCCTCAGTCCCGTTACAAGCCTTAAAAGACCTTTGTGACCTTGAGTGAGCTGAAAGTCATGTCGGTTGGAAAATATGGGCAAGCCTTTGGGTAGAGTCATGCATGTATTCGTCTTTGAGAGTGTGAGAGTTTCTTTTGATTCCGAAATTCTAAATTGTTGATGAGTTTTGTGTGAGCAGGGAATCATTTTTGGTGTGAGGGCATTTGAATGCTTTTTTTGAGCTTGAACTTGAATTTAAAGCAAGCATTGTGAGCTTGAGTTCTATTTGATAATGGTTAGTCACAGTTTGAAACTTAGAGTGCACAATTGAACATTGCATGAGTAGTTTGAACCTCTTTTGTGCATTCATGTTGAGTCTCGAGTGGCACTAGTTGTAGACTTCCTTGTTGAACCGATCGATCTTGTGTTTTACTTGAGGACAAGCAAAAGTTTAATTTGGGGGTGTTGATGAGTCAGAGATTTTGACTCATTTAGGGGTTAATATTCATTGTTTTAGTGTCCTGAAATTCCTATTTTATGCTCCGAACTGATGTTTAAGTATTAATTTGTAGCAACAAAGGAAAAAGAGCTAGGCAAGGACATTACCGGGCAAAAAGAAGCGGAAAAGTTGAAAAAACCGAAGATAAGGAAAGTTGACGATCGCCAAGACCACTCGACGACTCACCAAGTAGTACTTCAGCTCACCTAAAATTATAGTGTGCCAGGAATGAGGAAAAGACGACTCAGCGATGGAAATGGCAGTTTGGCGAACCGTCGAACAGATCGGCGATAAGGAGTCTGATCACCTAAAGTTACAGAAGTTCAATGGTGGAGAGGCAAGTCAGAAAGGCGATGGAGAGGGACACTTGGCGCTTCACCTATCTGGTCGGCGATGCTCGACTAACTCCACCGATTGGTCCAAAAACGAAAAATTTGGAAGAGTATAAATGCTAAATTTTAAAAGATTTCAAGGAGTTCCGAAATTTGGAGAAACTGTTCTGAGTTTTTGAGAGTTTTTACCTTGAGTTTTTTATTCCAAACGCTGTTCTTAGAGTTTTTGAGTAGAATTTTAAGTTGGGTTTTGATTTCTAGTTGATTTGAAGCATTGTGAAGATTTGGATTTTGTTACCCAGCTGATGGAGAACATAGTTGGTAGTATTTTTCCTGCTATTTATAATGTGTGGCTAAAACTCCCATTCTTGGGGGTGTGATTATGTGACTAATTGTCTTAATTATCTCATGGGTGTTAGTAATTACTGATTTGATTATTGTTTTGAAGTGGGTTCGATTGATAGCTGAGTATTAATTCATGAATTGTAGTTGCAAATGCAGTTCTAGCCTAGTATTCTATGCATGCTTGAGAGAGAGGTTTTAGAATTAAGGTTATCAATTGATGATTGTAGTGATTGGGTTATTGTGGATTCAACTCGAGAGACTGAATCCTAAATTCGATCCTACCAATCTAGATCGAGATAGTAGATTAATTAAGGTTTTGGGCTGTTAATAATTGTATGCTTATCGAGGTTCGAGCGAACTCGCTTGAATCATGGTAGTTGATCGAGAGATGGCTATTACATCTAAAGTCTAGCCTACTCACTAAGGTTCAATAATTTTCAGTAATTAGTAATCACCCGTATAGCGAAATTGACAATTAATCGATCATATCCCCAAGGATCCCTCTCTACTTGAATACTCCCTTGTTTTCGTAGTGGATAATTGACAAATCCAATCCCCCCATTTGACACTAGTTTTCAACCCTTGCAATTTACTCTAATTGTTTTGATAAATTCTATTCCTACAATCGATTAGAACACATCTTTCGTTTCCTAATTGAATTCTCTACCGTATCACTCCCTGTGGGATCGACCCCAAATCTTCGTTGGGTTAATACTTGATTGCGATCGCCTACACTTAGAATTGGATGAAGTGTAGTTGAGTGTTATCAACTACAAAACATGGACGACACACAACTAAGCCAACTAGGCTCAATAACACATAAATCTCACACTGGGCAAAGCTGGTGTAGCCACATATCAAACAAGGATCGGCATCATAAAAAAATTGCCCAACAGGAATGGCAAAAAGGGAAACTAGCAATCCCAAGTCTACAACCACAACACGACTATCAAGGCAAGGGCATGGGGAGTTACCCAACCTCTACTCCCAATCGAAGCAACACAACCTAGTTGATCCTCTGCTAAAGAAATCAACTACATGAGGCAAAACACAATCCTCAAATCAAGTTGCCATAACAAGTCAGCGCTAGATAATACGCAAAATAACCCAGTTGGGCATGAAAACCCTAAGTCACACAAAAATAAGAACAAAGGAGTAAATCCATGAAATCACAACCAAATAAGGAATACTAGAGCCTTGGCCTCAGGCCAGCCTTAAGAAGTATAGAACGGATCATGCTCAACCTCAACCTTAACACAAGATGTAGCACTAATAATACGAAAGGTACCATCTCTGACCGAAGGTGCCGACAACCCATGGGACTAGTCTAACTGAGTACCTCTCATCATGGTTCCATGTTGGGGACAAGTTGTAGACTGATGACCAAGCTCTCCACATGTACAACAAAGTCTGACCGCCCTAGCATGGGAGTATCAGATATATACAATGACTGGAAAAGCAACTCCCTCTTGGGGCACTCCCTAGATCGCTGGTCAAGCCCTTCACAATCATAGAAACCTCTATAGTGTGAAGCCCAATGTGAAGAATACAATTATCTACCCTATCTACCTCTGGCAAACACAGAAGCAATTTTAGAGGTTAAGCAAAGGAAAAGCACACGATAAGAGTCCAAAATATAATTTCTTAAGAATTCCCTATAGCCTCCTAAAGATAGGATACGGACGTCTCTGCACTGATCCACAAGACTTTACAAGGCATTTGTCCTTATACAAATGATGTCGGTCAACATGGCTCTGATACCAAACCATCACAACCTGATTTCTTAGATCATGATGACACCTACTACACCCCACCACTAGGTAAAACTAACCCTTAGCCCAAGCCATAAGCAACGGACTACCAAACGAAAGTAGAAATTAAGAACCATAAAGCTTAGAACAACGCGAAGAAATGATAATCAGTTGAAATACAAAACAAGAACCAACCCAAAACCTGACATCAGTTAGTAGTTGAGAATCTAATCCTAAATAAGACTACAAGGCTTTTACAAATACAACATAAGTATAGTCGTCTCAAAATACAATGTAAAGACTAAGCCTAGAAAAAACAAACAGAAACTGGTAACTCTGAACGCTAGGAGCTCACCCTAGTCTCTGAAACTCCAAGCTACTCTGTAATACTCCAAATCAATGGCGATAACTCAAACTAAGATCTCGAGAGGGAAGAAGTGTAGTATGAGTCCCAAATATGGTACTTAGTAGGCATCGACTGACTGAGCTTAAAAGATAACACAAGCATAAACAACAAGTAATAAGTAAAGCATAGCATAAGTAACTTAAAAGGAGATCTTAAGTAGGGAAGAAACAATGAACAGGAACAAGATACATGAGGTAAGAAGCTGAGTCAAAAACGTACGTGGACCGCAAGACAATAGCCACTCGTAAGCAACAAAGATACGAAGTCAACTACCCAGGATCGGGATACCCCACAACCAAAATTCTAAAGTCAAAGCCTATCAACTATAAAAAAAACAATAACAAAAAACAAAATATAGTCAAAAAATAACCTAACTGACCCCCATAAGTTCGGAAGGTACAAATAGCAAACATAACCCAACCGGACCCCATAAGCCGGAGGGTGCATCAACAAACAAGTATATTGGTGATAGGCAATGCATATGAATGCACGACGAGCAACAGAACCATCAGTGACCATCTGAAACCTTTGACCAAAAGCAATCCCATAAATGGGTCACCCAGAGAGACAGTAAACTCCTAGGGGTGTAAGTGGCCTAGCAATCAAGAGTAAATATGAGGGCGTATATATAACAAATCAAGGACACCCAGCAAGGCAGTAATCTCCCATGGGAGTAAGCCACCTAGCAAGCAAGAGTAAGCCAAGGGGCATAAGTATAACAAAAGCATTCAAGAAAGGGCGTCGATGTGTTGGGTAGTCAAATAAAACTGAGCACATCCCAGATTCCTCTAATATCTCAAGTAGCGAAGGAGCACATCACTGACCTCTCGTTATCTCAAAAACCAGTAATTCAAGTGATCCACGTGGTACGATTCCCGTCAAAACTAGTTTCGAATAAAAGTTGAGTAAAATAGTATCTCATCATGAATGGTAATTTTGCCAATGCATGAGTTGGTATCGTACGACAAAATCCATGAGAATGAACAAACGATGCAATACATGCAACCAACAAAAGTCAAATAAGGAGCTCAACTCAAATAACCATACAGCCAACAAAACCACGCTATCAAGCGGAGAGTACTAACTTGGGATCCAACTGGTCCTCGCATATGCCCTCGGGCCCAATAATATAAGCATAAGCTAAATAAGGGTACAATAGGCCTACGCTAACAACAAGCTACGGGATCAATAAGAGCTTTCAAATCAATAAAAAAAGAGCAACTCAAGGGACGACATTGTATCCCAACCATACCTCTTCTGTCTATGATTAAGCATAACAAGGACTAACCCATGGAAACGATGAGCCACAAAGGTAACAAGCACCAACACAAGGATAATGACTCAACCCAAGCCCTACCTGGAGTAAATCAAAAGTACAAGGGTGATAAAATACTACCTAAGGAATCTAAGGTTGAACCTAGTCTAAGACCATGACGTATCAATCCTAACAAGGATAAGCAAGATCTTCTACACCAAAAGTGAAGCTACAAGCCTAAACTAATTATCCCAAAAACCACAATAAACCCAAGGCTCTTATGGAATGAGGAAAAAATGGAATGAACAAGAGAAAAGCTAAATATCCAGCAAATACCATACAAAATTATAAGAAATCTATACTAGGCATTATCTAAGAAGCTCAATCAAGAAAATAAACCAAAGCCTACCTCAAAACTGATCACGAGCGCTCTGAATCCACTGCACAAGGGCTATCCAGTCCCGAAATGCCTCCAAAAACCACCACGCTATCAAATTATCGATCACCACATCATTACGGATTTTTAGACACTAAATTCATAACAGTTGGAAATGGACCTAAAAATTTAGTCAAAATGTGAATGTGTGACTCGCATCGAAAATCCAGATATTGACTCCATCAAAAGGCCTAAAGTCATACCCCAAACTTGTGTTTCCAAGATGGGACACAATTCAGGGCACTGGATAGCTAGAAATCAACACATGTAACAACTACACACATAAGATCAAAGAACAGGACAAGCCATCATGCTAAACATGAATTTTACCTCAACTAGAGGTTCACCAACGACTTTCGATCAGTTTTCAACGTAACCACAAACTCCACGGAGCTACCAAACCTCGAATCACCCTAATAAAACTTAAAATGAGGGAGAAATCGCCCTTGGAAGATTGGAGAATGGTGCAAATCGCATCACCAGTCTTAATTAAAAGATTAGAGATTTAGTCATCGCGAATGCGGGGGAGCATCACCAACGTGGCCAGCCAAGCTTCTAGTGTCCGCGAACACGGCATCCCTCATGCGAACACGGCCAGGCGAACCTCAGCGCTTCGCGAATGCGACTGGCATCGCGCGAACGCCCATGGAGAAGAGCCAAAGCATCGCAAACGGATCCCTGGGCTCCATGAACACGATGGTAAGGGCGACAACCCTTCGCAAATGCGGCCCTAAATGGTTGCACCAGCAACCAACACACCAACTGAAGTGCTTAGTCTCTAAATTATCTGATGAGGTGTCCGGGATTCATTCAAAACCCAATGTGCAAAGACAAAATATGCCACCCCATCGAATTTGACATTCCAAACTCGATGGAACCATTGAAACTTCAACTGAGGTTGTCTCGATGAAACGCGGGTCTGACCCACAAGTTTCATTTTAAGCCAAAATCGACAAAAAAGCTCAAAATGATACCAGAAGCCTCAAGAATCACATGAAAGGTCATTCTAGGACAAACTCGACATTCTGAAGCTAAGTGAACTGACAAAATTCTCATCGTAGCACATTTAACAGCACCAATTCACATCAGAAGTCTCGGGGCCTGAACCAACCATCACTCTTGCCTAATATGGCCCTTCTGGAGCAGATGAAACCGTTAGAATTTCATACCGAGACTGTCTTCCTGAACTTTTGTCTGAAGTCAACCATTCAAGTTTTAATGTATCCAAAACATGAAAACTTGCACAAAACTCAAATGTACGACCCAACGACCGAACTATCTGTCGCATCAAGTTATAAATTACTTGGGGTTACTACAAGAAAGATCTCAACACTGAAAAAAAATATCATAAAATGAGGAAAATAAATTAGTGTCATTACATGGAATCTCACAAGTGGGATTTGTACAGTATAACTTGTCCCCAAACTTAAGAGGACACCAACAACAACAACATACTCAGTGTAATATTTTCCTAATTTCTATGGAAAATATTTTTTCGTATTTATACATGTGAGATAGATACCTATATTTATTCATATTACTAATTTCTGGACACGTGATTTGCACATTTATATCTTGTGTAAGTTCTAAAAAAGTAATATTAAAATTTTAAACATATGCTAAAATCATTATTTTTTAGTTATAAAATAATAGTTTGAGTATTATAAATTACGTAGTAAACACTGATGTATGTTAGATTTTCTATACAATTAAAATTACATTATCACATATACAAATTTTAGTAATTTTTAAAAAAGATTAAATACATCCACCCAGGTTATATACACCCAATGGTGGTGGTGGTGTTGGCAAAGATCTCTATCGTATTGATTTATTAATAAAGTATACAAAGAACGACAACATATATAACACCTTACCTCTCCAAAACTACAACATAAAAATGAGAGACAAGGTAAATAGTAAAGAAACAAGTAGGTAAATAGTAACATGCAGTTTGATTTTTAAATAATCTCCCAAGCAGTAATTATCTTCTTCTCAATCTACTCAGATCCAATTATACCGAGCAATGAATTGCATCCCAATAGATACATGAGATTGTTTCCAAGTGATTAATTGTGATAATGAGTGTAAATCCGGGATGAAATGCTACAAGAAGCATGTCGTTAATTTCTTCAAACAAAAGTTCCTTTACTAATTTAAACAAATGAGTAACATAACATGTATTCATGAATGTAATACATAAACTACATAAAGAGCATAAAAAATAAAAATACATAAAACTAAAATATTCATGATTCCTCCATTCGATCACCACTATTTAAACTTGACAAATAAATTCATATTTAGCCAACTTTTGATAAGTTTCTTTGGTAATTAATGTTGGAATTAACAGTCAAATAATGTTAGAAGGAAGAAGAACTTTACGGCTTCAGTTACATGAATATGTCACATAAGGGAACAAGAAAAGTTAGGGAAGTAATAAATATATTAAAAAGTATAGCATAGATAGGAATAAATTGAAGTTGGGTAAGTAAGTTAAGGTTATTAAATATATCTCTCTCTCTATATATATATATATATAAACTAATGAGTCAAATATTTTAGACTCATTTTAGGCTTCTAATTTACCAAATTATGTCTTCAATGGTTGTTTATGTCTATTTTTAATGTAAAATTGCTTGAATTTCAGGTATGAGAGCTCAAGGGTAAAATGAGGACAAATGAAAGAGAAAATAATTCAAGAACTTGGAAAGTGAAGAAAATGGCGAAGTTGAAGCTTTCCAAAGAGACTAGGCAATTCATCGAATGGATCTCAACTCGCCAAAAATTCCCGAGAGTTCTCCTAAGAAATCAAATCCAATTCAGTGATAGAAAGATACAAACGGCGATTCGTTGATCTATTCGGTGGACTCTAGTCGGCTCGCCTTAAAGTTCATAGAACTCTACTCATATATTCAAGTAAACTCGGTGATAGAAAGACACAAACAACGACTCATCGATTTATTCGGTGGACTCTAGTTGGTTCGCCTTAAAGTTTAGAGAACTCTGCTCATAAACTCAAGTTAACTCCATGAGAGAAAAGATCAAATGGTGATGCACCGATCACGTCGGCGGACTAAAAAAAACTCACCAGAATATGACTAAAAATTGAAGGTCTAGAGTAAAGGTTAAGAATAATTCGGCGATGAAGAAGAATACTCAACGACTCACTGATCTGTTCGACAAGCCCAACTAACTTCACTGAAGAGGTTTTCGCCAACTTTTGGAAACATATAAATTGATATTTAGGAGAGATAAATGTACCTTTAACTATTTTGAATATTCTATACTTAGTAGGTGTTTGTACATTCAATTTCATATAGCGATATGAAATCGTGAGATGAAATCAGCATTAAGACATGCGATTTCAAGTTGATTTCATTCATGATTTTATATCATGAGATGAAATCCCAAATTCTCCAAAAAGCATGATTTGAAAATTTCAAATCATGATTCAGAATTTTTTTAAATACAAAAATTAACCCACAGGTTTATATTTTGTAAAAAAAACCCACATTTATATCTACTAACCATTTATTTCATATATAATTAAAATATATAATTTATATCATTACTTTCTAAATCATGTATATCTCTATAACAATTATTCTCACCAACATAAAATTTATTAAAACATCAAATAAATTCCTACTTTACAATTTATATTTATCAAGTTCATTATTTTTATCAAATTTATTTACCAACAAATGGCTCAAAGTATCAACGTTGGTTCGTCTCCTCGGTCATATGATCGAGAAATACAAGTTCAACATGAGAAGATTGTATGTACTATGTGGCATAATTATATTAAACACTAATACACTAGAATTTATGTTCAATTTTATTTTCTATTAAATTAAAGTTTGATCAATAAATGTTTTATTTTTTAGAAAACTTTCTGATAGTGTATTATGTGATATATATTGCTTATTTTGTAAGATTGTATAAAGAATGGAGACAATTTTAATAGTTTTACAACTTATGGGGTTCTTATATTTATGAGAAAACATACAATATAAAAATTCCAAATTGCAAGTCCAAATAAAACTTTAACTTCATCTCATAATTTCTTATCATGATTTCATATCGCCTGGCCAAACGTGCTCTTAGAAGCTTCTAAGGCTTTTGGAGATTTTCTAGCTAGTACTTGGGAATTTGTGGTTTTGATTTGGATTAGATTGAACTTAGCATTGAAGCATTTTAGTATAGATGGAGAACAATTTTTTTGATAAAACTCTTTTAATTTTTAGAATGCTTGGCTAAAACCCTATAATCTTAGGGCTATGCTTATGTAATTGAATGTCTAATTAGTATGTAGGTTTTTGTTATTGCTTAATTAAATGTTGGTTTGATATGGGTTAAGTTGTTTCTTCATGTTTTCACTGATGAATTAAGGTTGTAAAATCTTATCTAGCTTAAGATGTCTAGAATTGTTTGTGAGAGATGACTAGAGTGGAAGAAATAGTTTATAATTGAGTGATTAATTTCATGTGTTAGCCTTATCTTGACAAAGTGAGCTGAATTAAGGTCTTCGATAAGCTCTTAATGTGATATATGCCGGGTTTTAATAGAACTCACATGATATGTGGTAGTTGATTGATAAATAGCTACAATCACGATTAATCTAGCCTACCCATTGATAAGCAACTCTTTGTAGCAATAGAAATTACCCACTATGCGAAATTGGTGTTCAATTATGCACACTTCTCAGATTTCCTTATTACTTGTTGAATCTTCATGTTTTACGCTTGTGTTAACAACTTGTTAAAAAACTCTTTATTGATAATCTAAACGTCTCGAACTTACTTTTATGCCTGAATCTATTAACCAAACTTACAAGAGTTTAGTAAGTGAGTTTACTTCGTGAGTAGAATTCTTGCTTACCATTTATTTTTGGATTCGACCCCAACTTCTTGTTGGGTTTTAAATTACTAGTGACCTCCTACACATTGAATTACAAGATGGGTAGTTGAAAATTATCAAAAATTGTGTCACTGTCGGGGAATGATGCATATATATATTCTCTTACTGAAGTAGCTAGTGAACTAATCTTTTATGGTTGAGTACGCTTACCTTGATTGCTCTGTTGCTACTTTTATAGGTGACAAAATTAGTGTTTATGGGATAAAATCTGTTATCAACGAGGGATATATGAATGACAACATCTAAATAGAAGATGTTGGTCATACAGGAGTTATCTGTTTGCCCCCACCTGTGGGGAATGTTATCTTCCAAAACACAGGAACGATGCTCCATTTGCTGCAGATGAAAGGACTATATGGAATATTATTCCATGAGGACCCAGATAAGAACATTCAAAATTTCATTGATGTGTACAGTCCCATTACATTCACGAGTATCTCACAAGAGTCCATTCACCTAAGGTTATCCCTATTTTCTTTAACGGGAGAGGCTAAGTACATGGCTTGGGGAGTTTCCCAAAGATTATATCACCTCATGGGATGAGTTGACTAAGGATTTCTTTGAGAGGTTCTTTCTTCAATCAAATATGTATAAACCCCGGGATAAGATCAACAATTCTCGCCAGATTGATGGGGACCCACTTCATGAAACGTGGCTGCATTTTCAAAAGGAACTCCTAAAATGTCCCATTCATGGTTTTCCCAATAATATTATTTTCTAAATCTTCTATAAGTGTCTTTATACGGTCAACAAAGGTGCAGTTGTTCAACTTGGTAATGGTGAAATTATGTGTCAGCCCTTTTTGGTTGTCTCTACGCTACATAATTAAATTTCTAAGATAAATCGTGCTTGGCACATGAGAGAGGATGAGGTGGCTCCTATATCATCTTCCATTTCTAAATATAAAAGGTTGAAGGACCAAGAGCAAGATGATAATATTTTCAAAATGATGACTCGAGTTGATCTTTTGACAAAACATATCATGGGAGACGGTACTAAGAGTGTGAATGTTGTAGGTACAAGTGGTGGAAAGTGTCCTAAAGATGAAAAGTTTGAAGCTATGTTTAATGAAGAAGTTTAATTCTTGACAAATTTGATGGGGGGGCTCTCGTCCGATCTATCCAAGGTCGGGAGGGAATTAAGGTTTAAAAAGGGATCGTGATGGGAGTTGGAGAGATAGGGAGAAAGATTTGCATAACAGATGAAATGGATGGAGAGAACATGAAGGGGAGAGAGATAGGTATGTGACTCCACATGATAGACCAAAACCAAAAGAGCCAAGTGCCGACCCCGAGAGTTTTCATATAAAGGACATGCTAGCTCGCATCGTCTACAAAGTAGAACGGTTCAACAAAGTCCTAGAAGTAATGAAGACCGACTTCTCCTCTCTAACTTAGACAGTTACTTCTCACACCATCGCCTTCAAACAACTCGAAACCCAAATGGGGAAAATTTCAGCCCAATTGAATCTGAGACCTAAAGGTGGATATTGTGGACCATCCGAAGAATATGCTCAATGTATGGACATTGTAACTAGAAGTAGAAAGAATGTTGGGAGCGATGTAGTGAAAAATAATGTGGTAAGTTACATTGTGGGCAAAGCTAAAGTTCTCAATGATGAATAACTATCGGTTGAGGTTGGAGATGATACACCTATAGTGGTTGCAAATGGTGCAAGTGATGCCAATCCCGGGAGTGATTGTAGTGTAAAAGTGGGATATGTTGCTCCTCAGTCGAGTAATGTGAAAGTGCCTTTAAAAGTGACCCCTCCTTTTCCTCAAAGGCTTAAGAAGAAATAAGGTGATGAAAAGTTCAAGAAGTTCTTGTGAATGTTGAAAAATCTTTTGGTGAATATTCCTCTTGTGGATGTGTTACTAGAGATTCCGTCATATGCAATGTTCATGAAAGAATTGGTAAACAAGAAGAGGAGTATGGATTTAAAATATGGTGGAGATATCGAATAGTTTTAGTGTTATCATGTCAAGCAATATAGTTGTCAAGAAGGATGACCTGAGAGCTTTCACTATCCCTTGTATTATAGGGATGTACCAATTTTCCAAGGCGTTGTATGACTTAGGAGCAATTATCAATTTGATGTCATTTGCAATTTTCAAGAAGCTTGGTTTGAATTCTCCAAATCGAACTATCATGTGTCTCCTAATTGATGATAGGTCGATCAAAAGACCGGTGGGTGTTCTCTATGATATCTTGATCAAAGTAGACAAGTTTACATTCTCTGCCAATTTTATTGTCCTAGATTATTAGATTGATACTGAAATTCCTATTATCTTGGGTAGGCCTTTCTTGTCCACTGAAAGAGACCTAATAGGTGTGGAGAGTAATGAATTGAAGTTTAGGGTCAACGATAAAGAAATGAACTTTAATGTTTGAAAATCTATAAAGAAACCAAGTGATATGCATGTTTTTTCTTTGATTGATGTTATTGATGAGTTGTGTCTAGTGTTGGTGAGGTCACATGCCTTGGGGAATCCTTGGCAACCATATTGTTGAACTACGATGGGGAAGAAATTCAAGACTATAATGAGGTAGTTGATGCACTTGTGTGTTCGGATTCTTTTTCATCTAACCCCAAAAGACTTGATATTGACTTGAACTGGGAGAGTCCGCCAGCCATACCATCAATTGAAGAACCTCCCAGGTTTGAATAAAAGGTCATGCCTTCTTATCCTCGATTTGTGTTCTTGGAAGGCAACTACACCTTGTCGGTGATTGTTGTTTCTAATCTATCGAAAGGAAAATTGATGCATTTATTAGAGTGTTAAAAAGTTCATAAAGGAATTGGAATGAAAATTGTTGATATTGTTAGTATTGCACCCGGCATATGCACGCACAAGATTCAATTGATGAATGAATGCAAGACTAGCATTGTGCATCAACGAAGGTTGAATCCTCCCATGCAAGAGATGGGTAAAGAAGGCAATCATTAAATGGCTCCACGTGGGAGTGGTTTACCATATTGCGGATAGCAAGTGGGTGAGCCCCGTCCAATGTGTATCGAAGAAAAGGGTAATGATCGTTGTCCCTAATGAAAGAAATGAGCTGGTGCCCACGAGACCGATAACAAGGTGACGTTTTTTCATAAATTAATGAAAGCTAAATGTGTGGACAAAAAAGGATCACTTCCCCATGCCATTTATGAATTTGATGCTTGGTAGACTTGTGAGTTATGGTTGATATTGTTTTCTAGATGGTTACTCGGGCAACAATCAGATTTTAATTGCTCTGGAAGACCAAGAAAAGATGAAATTGACTTTACCATATAGTACTTTTGTGTTCAAGAGAATATTTTTTGGGTTAAGCAATGCTTCGCCTACTTTTCAAAGGTGTATGTTGTCTATTTTTGCTGATATGCTGGAGGATACGATAGAAGTCTTGATGGATGGCTTTTTTTGTGGTTGGTGATACATTTGAGGCTTATCTTGAGGATTTGAGAAAGGTATTGCAAAGGTGTGTTGAAACGAATCTTGTGCTTAATTGTAAAATATGTCACTTTATGGTGAATAAAGGAATTACCCTTAGGAAAAGGTATTCAAGTGGATCAAGCAAAGGTAGAGGTCATCGCACATTTTCCACCTCCTATTTCGGTGAAAGGGGTCCAAACATTTCTAGGGCATACGGGTTTCTACTGTCGTTTCATCAAAGATTACTCCAAATTTACTTTTCCGATTTGGAAGTTACTAGATAAGGAGGGTGTTTTTGAATTTGATGACGCTTGTTTGAAAGCTTTCTCTTGTCTAAAGGAGAAACTTGTGTTATCCCTATCATTATTGATCCGGATTGGACATTTGAGGCTATGTGTGATACGTGTGGTGTAGCCTTGGGTGAGGTCCTTGGCCAACAGAAGGAGAAATTATTTCACCCAGTGTATTATGCAAGCAAAATATTAAATGTAGCTCAGAAAAATTACACAATGAATGAGAAAAAGTTGTTGCCAGTTGGGTATGCTTTTGAGAAGTTTAGAGCATAACTTTTGGGTACCAAGGTGGTTGTGTATATGGACCACCTTATAATTGAGCACTTGATGGCAAAGAAAGACACAAATTTGAGGCTAATACATTGGGTGTTGTTGCTTCAGGAATTTGACTTTGAAGTCAAGGATTTTAAAGGGTGTAAAAATTAGGTGGTAGACCACTTGTCCCATATTTTAACCAGCGCCCTCTTTTGGGTATTCAGGTAGAAAGACTCTTCAATGTCCTTCTCCCAAGAGCACACCACATTTTATTCAACATGGGACAAATGGTCTACCACCTAATTTTTACACCCTTTTCAATCCTTGACTTCAAAGTCAAATTCCTGAAGCAACAACACCCAATGTATTAGCCTCAAATTTGCGTCTTTCTTTGCCACCAAGTGCTCAATTATAAGGTGGTCCATAAACACAACCACCTTGGTACCCAAAAGTTATGCTCTAAACTTCTCAAAAGCATACCCAACTGCCAACAAATTTTGCTCATTCAATGTGTAATTTTTTCTGAGCTACATTCAATATTTTGCTTGCATAATACACTAGGTGAAATAATTTCTCCTTCTGTTGGCCAAGAACCGCACCCAAGGCTACACCACACGCATCACACATAGCCTCAAATGTCCAATCCAGATCAATAATGATAGGGATTACACAAGTTTCTCCATTAGACAAGAGAAAGCTTTCAAACAAGCGTCATCAAATTCAAAAACACTTGCCTTATCTAGTAACTTCCAAATCGGAAAAATAAATTTGGAGTAATCTTTGATGAAACGACAGTAGAAACCGGCATGCCCTAGAAATCTTTCGACCCCTTTCACCGAAATAGGAGGTGGAAAATGTGCGATGACCTCTACCTTTGCTTGATCCACTTGAATACCTTTTCCTGAGGGTAATTCCTTTATTCACCATAAAGTGACATATTTTACAATTAAGCACAAGATTCGTTTCAACACACCTTTGCAATACCTTGCTCAAATCCTCAAGATAAGCTTCAATGTATCACCAACCACAGAAAAAGCCATCCATCAAGACTTTTATCGTATCCTCCAGCATATCAGCAAATATAGACAACATACACCTTTGAATAGTAGGTGAAGATTTGCTTAACCCAAAAAATATTCTGTTGAACACAAAAGTACTATATGGTAAAGTTAATTTCATCTTTTCTTGGTCTTCCGAAGTAATTAAAATCTGATTGTACCCCTAGTAACCATCTAGAAAACAATATCAACCATGACTCACAAGTCTATCAAGCATCAAATTCATAAATAGCATGGGGAAGTGATCCTTTTTGGTCCACTCATTTAGCTTTCATTAATTTATGAAAAAATTTCACCTTGTTATTCGTCTCATTGGCACTAGCTCATTTCTTTCATTAGGGACAACGATCATTACCCTTTTCTTCGATACACATTGGACGGGGCTCACCCACTTGCTATCCGCAATATGGTAAACCACTCCCACGTGGAGCCATTTAATGATTGCCTTCTTTACCCATCTTTTGCATGGGAGGATTCAACCTTCGTTGATGCACAATGCTAGTCTTGCATTCATTCATCAATTGAATCTTGTGTGTGCATATGTCAGGTGCAATACCAATAATATCAAAAAATTTCCATCCCAATTCCTTTATAAACTTTTTAACACTCTAATAAATGCATCAATTTTCCTTTCGATAGATCAGAAACAACAATCAATGACAAGGTGTAGTTGCCTTCCAAAACTACAAATCGAGGATAGGAAGGCTTGACCTTTTATTCAAACCTGGGAGGTTCTTCAATTGATGGCATGGCTGGCGGACTCTCCCAGTTCAAGTCAATATCAAGTCTTTTGGGGTTAGATGAAAAATATCCCCTGCCCTTCACCATAATGAAGTAATCAACATGGGAAAGGCAAGGAGGTCTATTGCTGCTTGGCCATCAATGCAATCTCGAGACCACTGATAAATCCTAGATTGAGCGGCTCTATAGAAATGATAGATCACAATAGAGAAGCCTTTGGATGTAGGAGAATGGACTCATTCTATGATGACATAAATGAGATAATAATGACCCCGAACAAGTGATGGGATGCTATGTAAATATCCTTCTTCTCAATAAGGTCCACCTTCTCAATCCATGGGGGCGTAGAATTAGACAAAAGTGGGGCAAGCCACCCATTAAACCCATCTAACATTGTCAATATCATGTCCTTCAAAGTGTGATGACTCCTCATAGTACAATCAAGAACATCATTGGTATCGTTCTCACTTCACCTTACTATCTTCTCTCGAACTTCAACTATAATGATAAGATTAGGCGGGACCTCTTTCTTTATCTTGGGTATCGATCGAGCATACCCCTCATAAAACTCATGCACCCATGTAGAAAGATAAGGATCCCAATCCTGAGCAAACTTTTCAAACTGATGGAACTGTATCATCCTCTAGAGCTATGGATATATGTCCATCATCTTGTCTTTGGATAACCTCTTATATTCTAAAATAGTGCTGACAACCTTTAACATGTTCATAGATAAGGGTGCAACTATAGGAATAACCTGGTCAACCATATTGGCTAGTGGTTCATGCATAGCTTTAGAGCGCATCTCAGACCTCTTCCTCTTCTGAGGTTGTGTCTCAGCCAATGGAACATGGACCGTAGTGGTAGAGTCCTCAACTTTGTCCTTATCATTAAACCATGAATATTCAAATGATCCTGAGTTAGTGCTATCATGCTCAGTTCTGGACTCATCAACATTCCTTTTTCCCTAGCAACTCACACACTCAAACTTGTGTTGAGTGGGAGGTGGACGTTCAGTAGGCTTTGAGAGTACCACCCATTTTTCCTTGCAGGAACTTTAGGATGAGACATTTATTCTAAACCAAGCACAGTAAGAAAGAAGTAAGCATTGGAAATTTAGAAAATTGGGTTCTGGTGCTCGCTGAATTGGTTTGGTAATTCGTCGAGCTCACTCGGTGTAAGGACCTCGCCAAATAGTTCAGATTTTTCTAAAGGCATTTTTAAAAAGAAAAATGATATAAACATCACATTAGCGACTCACTGAATGTAATCAGTGAGTTGCATGATCCTCACTAAGTAAATCAAAAGCTCTCTTGCACATTTCACATAACATGGTGATGGAGGGGAATAAAATGGCTAAACAAAAAACAACTTCAACGAGCCCAATGGAGTTCGTGTCAATTAGAATTTCCACAACCCCAACCCATATTATCAAACATTTGTTTCAAAACCCAACGAAAAAAACCTAAAATACAATCATGCACCAATTTTAATATACCCACAATATCTCCTTTAGTAAGTTAAAGATCAACAATTTGACGATTTGGCCTTAAGAAAAACATCATTTAATCTATCATTGGGCCAAATCAAGTCGATTCATTGAATTTGGATTACTTAGACTTCACCCAACTGCAATCATGCAATAACCCAAGCAAATATTCATCAAAATTATAGAACAAATGACTAGAGATGAACATAAGGTTTTCTCAAAGTTAACCCACAATCATAACATATATCAACAACACTACTTAGAACTACAATGAATGTGCATAATATGATCACAACAATCAAATATAAAGGATAAAATTTAACAAAAAAAATTGACCTCAATTAGATATAGATGAAAATTGAAAGTGGACTGAAAAATAATAGAATCCTCAAAGACACTGGTGAAAATCTCAACTAGATGATGAAAAGGTATGAAAGATAACTAACTAGTGTTATAAGAATGGAAGGAAAGATAAAAATTTGAAAGAATTTCAAAAGTTCAAATTTAAAAGGTCGCATGACCCTTGGCACATCCATTGTTGAAATTTTTGGGGAATATCGACTAACATCACTAATCTTGTTCGGTGAGTTGCCAAATGGAGCTCTAGCTCACCTAAAACATCAGAGACCTGCCATGTTTTGGGATCAAATGGTGAGCTTAACGATCTCTCCTAATAGCATTCATGACTCGCTGAATAGATCTTCTTCTCACCTAAAACATCAGAGAAGTCTACAATCTTTAAGGCCCAGAAAGAAATTGTATTGGGCGAGAAAACAGAAGGATCAGCCACTCGCAAATTAAGTAGACTGCTCACCCTTTCTGCCCGATACTTTCAAAATTCAACTCCAATCTACACATTGAACAAAAATGATTGAAAATGACAAAATTTAATACTTGGGTTGCCTCTAAGGAAGCACCTTAGTTTACATCGGGACACGACATAGACACACAACATAAGCGTCATACAAATACACCACATCAATCATAGACACATTTGGACACCTCCTGAAATAGATTTTCAACCTTGGACCATTCACTTTTAATTTGGAGTCATCCTAACTCTTGCCTTCAATTTCCCCATTTTAGAAAACATGAATCACCTGAAAAGGTCCCAACCATTTAGACTTATGTTTTCCTGCGAATAATCCAGCCTCTAGTGGTAGATAAATACAAAATCACCCACTCTAAGCTCTCTTTAAGGATCTTGGCATGATGTCACTTCTTCATCCTTTCTTTATAGAGGGCGGAACATTCATATGCTCTCCAAAAAAAATCTTCCAATTCATGAAGTTGATCAATACACCCTTTCAAGGCCTCATCCAAGTCTAAGTTCAATTTCTTCAAGGCCCACTATACCTTATGCTCTAGCTTAACTGGTAAATGACACGACTTTCCAAATACAAGCTGATATGGTGACATGCCAATTGAAGTTTTGAAAGCTGTTTGATAAGCCCAAAGAGCATCTTCTAACTACCTAGACCAATTTGTCTGATTAGCATTAACCATTTTTGACAAAATATTGTTGATCTATTGGTTAGATACCTCAATTTTACCACTCATTTATGGGTGATAAGGTGTGACAACCTTATGGTTCACCCTATAATTTCTCAACAACGATGCAAATAACTGATTGCAAAAGTTAGATATTCCATCGGTAATACTGGCACGTGAAAGGCCAAATCTTTTGAAAATATACCGCTTGAGGAATTGAATCACACACCTTCCTTCATTTGTAGGTAAAGCCACCGCCTCTACTAGTTAGGGACATAGTCCACAACAACTAATATATACTTATTCCCATATGAGCTCACAAACAGATTCACCAAATCGATTCCCCAAACATCGAACAACTCTACACTAGAATAGGAGTGAGAGACAACTCATGATGTCGGGACATACCACCTTTATGTTGGCATTGCATAGATATATTTGTGAAAAGAAAGGTGGTATGTCCCGACATCATGAGTTGTATCTCACTCCTATTCTAGTGTAGAGTTGTTCGATGTTTGGGGAATCGATTTCGTGAGTCTGTTTGTGAACTCATATGGGAATAAATATGTCTTAGTTGTTGTGGACTATGTCCCTAACTAGTAGAGGTGGTGGCCTTACCTACAAATGAAGGAAGGTGTGTGATTCAATTCCTCAAGCGGTATATTTTCAAAAGATCTTCCACGTGCCAGTATTAGCGATAGAATATCTCACTTTTGCAATTAGTTATTTGCATCATTGTTGAGAAATTATAGGGTGAACCATAAGGTTGTCACACCTTATCACCCATAAATGAGTGGTCAAATTGAGGTATCTAACCAATAGATCAAGAGTATTTTGTCGAAAATGGTTAATGCTAATAAGAAAAATTGGTCTAGGTAGTTGGAAGAAGCTCTTTGGGCTTATCAAACGGCTTTCAAAACTTCAATTGGCATGTCACCATATCAGCTTACATTTGGTAAGTCGTTTCATTTACCAGTTGAGCTAGAGCATAAGGTGTAGTGGGCCTTGAAGAAATTGAACTTAGACTTGGATGAGGCCTTGAAAGGGCATATTGATCAGCTTTATGAATTGGAAGATTTTTTTATTAGAGCATATGAATGTTCAACCCTCTATAAAGAAAGGATGAAGAAGTGGCATCATGCCAAGATCCTTAAAGAGAGTTTAGAGTGGGTGATTTGGTATTTATCTACCACTGGAGGCTAGATTATTCGCAGGAAAACTCAAGTCTAAATGGTTGGGACCTTTTCAGGTGATTCATGTTTTCTAAAATGGGGCAATTGAAGTCAAGATTTAGGATGGATCCAAATTAAAAGTGAATGGTCAAAGGTTGAAAATCTATTTCAGGAGGTGTCCAAATGTGGCTATGATTGATATGGTGCATTTGGATGACGCTTATGTTGTGTGTCTATGTCGTGTCACGATTTAAACTAAGGTGCTTCTTTAGAGGCAACCCAAGTATTACAGTTTGTCATTTTCAATCATTTTTGTTCAGTGTGTAGATTGGAGTTGAATTTTGAAAGTATTGGGCAGAAAGGGTGAGCAGTCTACTTAATTTGTGAGTCACTGACCCTTCTGTTTGCTCGCCCAATAGAATTTCTTTCTGGGCCTCAAAGATTGTAGACTTCTCTGAAGTTTTAGGTGAGAAGAAGATCTATTCAGAAAGTCATGCATGCTATTAGGAGAGATCATTAAGCTCACCATTTGATCCCAAAACATGGCAGGTCTCTGATGTTTTAGGCGAGCTAGAGTTCCATTAGGCAACTCACCGAACCTGATCAGTGATGTTAGTCAATATTCGCCAAAAAATTCATAAATGGATGTGCCAAGGGTCATGCGACCTTTTAAATTTGAACTTTTGAAATTCTTTCAAATTTTCCTCTTTCCTTCCATTCTCATAACACTAGTTAGTTATCTTTCATACCTTTTCATCATCTAGTTGAGATTTTCACTAGCGTCTTTGAGGATTCTATTATTTTTCCATCCACTTTCAATTTTCATCTATATCTAATGAAGTCGATTTTCTATGTTAAATTTTATCCTTTATATTTGATTGTTGTGATCATATTATGCACATTGATTGTAGTTCTAAGTAGTGTTGTTGATATATGTTATGATTGTGGGTTAACTTTATGAAAACCTCATGTTCATGTCTAGTCATTTGTTCTATAATTTTGATGAATGTTTTCTTGGGTTATTGCATGTGGGTGAAGTCTAAGTAACCCAAATTCAATGAATCGGCTAGATTTGGCCTAATGATAGATTAAATTACATTTTTCTTAAGGCCAAATCATCAAATTGTTGATCTTTAACTGACTAAAGGGGATATTGTGGGTATATTAAAATTGGTGCATGATTGTATTTTAGGTTTTTTCGTTAGGTTTTGAAACAAATGTTTTATAATATGGGTTGGGGTTGTGGAAATTCTAATTGACACGAACTCCATTGGGCTCGTTGAAGTTGTTTTTTGTTTAGCCATTTTATTCTCCTCCATCACCATGTTGTGTGAAATGTGCAAGGGAGCTTTTGATTTACTAAGCGAGGATCATGCAACTCATCGATTGCATTCATTGAGTCACTAATGTGATGTTTATCTCATTTTTCTTGTCAAAAATGCCTTTAAAATCCTCTGAACTATTTGGCGTGGTCCTTACACCGAGTGAGCTCGACGAATTGCCAAACCAATTCAGCGAGCACCAAAACCTAATTTTTTGAATTTCCAATGGTTACTTCTTTTTTACTAACACTCACTTGAAATGTATTTGTTTGTGCTTTGTTTAGAATAAATGTAGCATCCTAAAGTTCCTACAAGGAAAAATAGGTGGTACTCTCAAAGCCTAATGAACGTCCACCTCCCACTCATCACAAGTTTGAGCGTGTGAGTGGCAAGGGAAAAGGAAAGTTGATGAGTCCAGAACTGAGCATTATAGCACTAACTCAAGATCATTTGAATATTCATGGTTTAATGATAAGGACAAAGTTGAGGACTCTACCACTACGGTCCATGTTCCATTGGCTGAGATACAACCTCAGAAGAGGAGGAGGTCTGAGATGCACTCTAAAGCTATGCATGAACCACTAGCCAATATGGTTCCCTAGGTGATTCCTATAGTTTCACCCTTATCTATGAACATGTTAAAGGTTGTCAGCACTATTTTAGAAGATAAGAGGTTATCCACAGAAAATATGATGGACATATATCCATAGCTCTAGAGAATGATACAGTTCCATCAGTTTGAAAAGTTTGCTCGGGCTTGGGATCCTTATCTTTCTACATGGGTTCATGAGTTTTATGAGGGGTATGCTCGATCGATACCCAAGAAAAAGAAAGAGGTTCAGCCTAATCTTATCATTATAGTTGAAGTTCGAGAGAAGATAGTAAGGTGAAGTGAGAACGATACCAATGATGCTCTTGATTGTACTATGAGGAGTCATCACACTTTGGAGGACAGGCTATTGACAACGTTAGATGGGTTGAATGGGTGGCTTGCCCCACTTTTGTCTAATTCTACGCCCCCATGGATTGAGAAAGTGGACCTTATTGAGAAGAAGGATATTCACATAGCATCCCGTCACTTGTTTGGGGTCATTATTATCTCATTTATGTCATCTTAGAATGAGTCCATTCTCTGACATCCAAACTCTTCTCTATTGTGATCTATCATTTCTATAGAGCCACTCAATCTAGGATGTATCAGTGGTCTCCAGATTGCATTGATGGCCAAGCAGCAACAGACCTCCTTGCCTTTCCCATGCTTATTACTTCGTTATGGTGAAGGGGAGGGGTTCAATTCATGGTTAAGACATACATCAAGTTCAGTCCGACCACCACAAGTGACATTCGCTGGATTGAGGTAGCTTATCTGAGAGATGATACTGAGCGGAGGAAGAAGGCCTCAGTAAATTATACTTTGGTGGTTGAGATGGAGTCTCACTAAGTTGACCCTGCACCTCCCACTCCTATTGTTGAGCCTTCAGTTACATCTGCTCATACTCCCTCTAATGTACTTCTATCTACATCACATACAACTTTAACATAGGCAATGATACACCGAATTGGCACACTTGCTTATTCGGTAGATATGAGAGCCTTGAGACTTGAGGAAGTTGTCCTTGGTATGATCTCATAGGCTATTGAGGCTTTACTTTCCCTATTCTGACTGATATGACAGGGTAAAAATAGTTATTGAGTACCTATAGGCTTATATTGTATGCCCTTACCACTCCGGTTGAGGAGCATGAAAGGATCTAGGGTAGATCTACTAAGGTGATAGCCTTGAAGGCTGATATTATTTGGTTGTGCAAGGATGTGGATGAGCTAAAGTCAACAGATATCTCTATGCTGAGCGGGAGGAGACTATTCCTGGGGGCTCGATGACCGAGATTCCTCCGGCTCTCGTGCCTAGTCATATTAGGCAAGCAACTCTTGTTCGGCCTTTTGATAATGATGAAGAGTATGATTCTCTTTAGACTGATGAGGAGGAGGTTGAGAGAATTAATACACAGGGTAATATAGATTTAGCATATATGGAGGAGACATTGGTGTAGACTTCTACGGAGGCTTCTATATATGATACTTCCATGATAGGGTCAAGTGGAACTCACCCTCCAATATCTATTGAGACTAGATATTGACCGGGCATTGATACCCGGGATAAGGCCACTTCAGTGGGCCATAGTTCTCCTTGGGATTAGCTTTACAAGGGTATTCTTATACTTTTTCTCCCTATTCTTTTATATTTCTTTATGGGATTGAGGAAAATACCTATTTCTATTGGTGGAGGAGAGGTGTTTTGCTAGTACTTGGATTATTTTAGTTGTAATTTTATTTCTAAGACACTTGTTTTTATTTATTTTGGGTTGTATATAAATTGATGATGATGTAGATATAGCTTCTTTATTTTTACTATTAGTATAATGTTGGTTTTTGGGTGTTATTCATCTCTCCCTCTCATGTTGTTCCAAAGTTTGGGTGTTGATTGATGTTTAAACACATGCATGTTTGTCTTGGACATTTGAGTGTCGATTGTGATAAATATTGATGTAACACCTCGGATTCAAAAAGGAGAAATATATTTTAAACTTTCAGAACCTTGTGCTAGTACTGAGTAATACGATCGACGGTCCATGTCTAACAGACGGACCGTAGGTTGGCCCAGGATTGGCCAGTCCAGTTTTCCAAAATTGTCAAAGTTCCAGTACTTTTATATGGTTCACTAGGACGGCCCGTTGTCCAATCGACGAGTCGTAGGTAGGCCTCGTAGATGAGTCAAAGACTTAGAAGAAATTCTAGGGTCAGAATCGAGACCCACAGCCGAGACCTACAGACTGTCAATGGACAAACGATCCGTAGGTGGGTCCCGGGAGTCAAGGTCGGAAAATCAAAGTCTCTGAACCCATCGACGGCCGACCAGGATGGTCTGTAGGTGGAACCACGGACCATAGGTCCCCACCATCGATGGAGTTGACAATTATTTTAAGGGGCTTTTTGGTCTTTTCTCAAATTATTTTAATCCAATACCATGTCATTTTCCCCTATATTAGAAACCCTAAATAAAGGCTTTTACCGCCAAAATCTCCTAATTCAAGTCATTCTCTCAACCCCCAAAATAAGAACAAGCTCATCCTCCCTAAAATATTTCTCTCTCTAGAATAAGAAGGAATCAACCTAGGGTGCAAGATCAAGTCTCCAAGTCATCAATTTGTTTAAAGAATTTGACAACTAAGGTATAATAGTCTTCATCTATAGAGCCCTTTCCTCCATAGAGTTCCTAAATTCCTCAATTTTGAAGTTAGAATTCCCCCAATTGAAGTAAGGGTTTTCTTTTATGTTACGGGTTCCTTTCAATATTGATTTACTTGATTGTCTTATAAGGTATTAAGCATGAATTTAGATAATTCAATGATGTTAAGATGAATCCCCATGAACCCATGCATACCCCCATATTTTCTAAAGCTATGATGATAATGTGGGCTTGTATCCATGAAAGAAGAAGTTTATGAAGATATGTATGTTTTTTATGTTCGAAGATGAATATATGATGTAAGTTGCTTTGAGAGTAAATCATATATGATGTTGTTTTTCTTAATATTTGTGAAAGGGTTTCTCACATAATTACTCAATGCATGAATGAAAGGTTTTCTCACATAAAAGATTCTAAGGTTGAAAGGTCTTCTCAGGTAAAATGAATCAATGTTAAGAAGCTATTTTAATGATGAGTCAAGCGGTGATTACCCATGACCTCTAATGAAAGCACAAGAGGCGATTACTCATGTCATTTAAAATATAATATGAATATGATTGTTGACTACTCCATGGGAAGTATGCTTAGTACCGAGTGGACAAGTGGTGATTACCCATGTCCAATAAAATATGTGCAAACATAGGTTGTCTAGATAAACATTAGCTAGTGGATCCACATGAGCTAGAATTTAAGGTTCTTGCCTTAGCGAGTGAAAACACCCATTTTCGGTGTGGGGCAGACACCAGATTCCATGTTATAGCTCGCATGGTCTCTTAGGATGTACTAATTCCCACAATAATGGTGTACTAAGGTCTCTTAAAGAAGTATTTTCCCTAGTGTTCAAATGAGAAGTTATTCTTGCATTTGACCATGATTAGTACGATGTTTTCTAACCCTTTTCTTATGGTTTTAACTTGGTCATTACATGATCATGAGAGGGTCCTTTTTAGCATGATTTGTATCTCTATGCATTGCTATCTACTTGGTACATATTTGTACTAACGCATACTCTTGCTTACATTATTTTCTCCAATGTAGGGTTCGAAGTTACAAGTTCTCATCCCTATGCCTAGAAGTCACCTCAACTTTACCTACTAGGGGTGAGTCCTCATGTTTCGAGGACAATACCTTTTACCGCTTTCAGTCTTTACTTTCAAATATTGTACGTGATGTCAGGGTTACGTTCCGGTCACTCTTGATGTAATAGATGGCTATTGAGACTATGCAGACGTTTGCTTCATTTTATAAGCTCTATGATATGAAATGTTGTTTTTAAAACTCTTGATTTTCTATAATCTATGTAATGCATGCTAAGTGGCTTGTGTAGGCCATTCGGGATCCTATATGCCATGTTACTCCTATGGTGTACCCTTGGGTCATGACAAACTTGGTATTCAGAGCACAAGCTTTAGAAAGGTCCTAGGATGTCTCATAAGCCACGTCGAGTTGAGTCTTGTTGTGAAGCGCGCCATATTTATGAAGAGGAAGCTATAAGATGATTAGGAAACTCCACTTCTTTCATTACTCTAAGTCGTGTGATTGAATGTAACTCTATTAGTCCTTTCTCCTAATCTGTGTCTGATGCTTTTCAGGAAATGGCACCTCAAAAAGCTTATGTTAGGAGAAATCCGAATGAGAATATGGAACAAGAGGCTTCTCTTCAAGATCCTCAGGCTCCGGTCGATCCTTTAGCCGAGCAAATGCTCAATGCAGAATTTAGAGCTGCTTTCCAAGTATTTGCCAAAGCCATGACAGATCAAGCAAATAGAGAGGTTGTGGTCCCCGTGAACCCACATGTGGGTATAGAGGCATCTAGACTTAGGGTTTTCACTAGGATGAATCCTCTAAAATTTCATGGTTCTAAGGTTGAGGAAGATCCTCAAGAGTTCATTGATGAGGTTTATAAGGTTTTGATGATTATGGGAGTGACATCGGTGGAAAAGGCAGAATTGGCTGCTTACCAAGTTAAGGGTGTTGCTCAAATTTGGTTCAACCAATGGAAGGAAGCGAGGGCAGTTGATGCGGGTCTTCTCGATTGGGAAAAGTTTAAAGTTATTTTCCTTGATAGGTTCTTTCCTCTTGAGATGAGAGAGGCAAAGGTGCTTGAATTTATCAACCTTCATCAAGGAAACATGATTGTGAAGGAATATGCTTTGAAGTTCACACAATAGTCTAGGTATGCTCCTACTATGGTTTCCGATTCTAGGGCAAGGATGAGTAAGTTTATCTCGGGAGTGTCCGAGATGGTAGTCAAGGAATGTCGTACCGCCATGCTTATCAATGATATGGATATTTATCGTCTTATGGTTCGTGAGAAACTTAAGGATAGATCTAGGGAGGTGAAGAAGGAAAGGACCGGTGATGGTGACTTTTCACATTCAAGGTCCGATGGACATGGTCGTTCTAAGTTCTGATTAAGGTTTTCCAGTCAAGGTTCCTCCAATGCTCTTCCAAAGTTCAAAAAAGATAGTGTATCTAATCCTAAGCCTCGAGGAGGAAATGGTAGTGGATCTTCATTGTCTCCTTGTGCTAAGTATGGAAAGAATCATGAGGATAGATGTCTAGCCGGTTCTAATGCATGTTTTGGTTGTGGTAAGATGGATCATAAGATAATAGATTGTCCATCTGTTGCAAAGAATGAGGGAGATAATCACTAACGGTTTCAACCTAATCCTCCATCCGATTCTAGTGGGAGTCAGAAGCAAAACAGATTCTATAAACTTCAGGCTCATCATGAGTAAGAGGTTCTCCCGATGTGGTTACCAGTATGTTGAAAGTCTTTCATTTTGCTGTGTTTTTTCTTTGCTTGATCCCGATGCTACTTTGTTTTTTGTGGCAGCATATGTGTCTATGAGGTTTGATATTCTTCTGAATGTGTTATTAGATCAGTTTTTTATGGCTACTCCTATCAGTGAATCTATTATGGCAAAGAGAGTCTATAGAAATTGTCATGTCTCCTTGTCCCATAGAGTCACTCGTGTTGATCTTGTAGAGCATGATATGCTAAATTTTGAACTGATTCTTGGTATGGATTGTTTGCATTCTTGTTATGCTTTTATTGATTGTAGGACAAGAGTGGTCAAGTTTTAGTTTCCAAATGAGCCTATCCTAAAGTGGAAAGGGGGAAATTATATGTCGAAAGGTCGGTTTTTTTCTTATCTTAAAGCTAGAAAGATGAATTCTAAGGGTTACATTTACGATCTAGTTAGGGTGAATGATATAGATTCTGAAACCCCTACTCTTGAGTCGGTCCCTGTTGTAAATGAGTTTTCGGTAGTGTTCCCAGATGATCTACCCGGTATTCCTCTTGAAAGGGAAATAGATTTCAGTATTAACCTTCTCCTAGATACGCAACCTATGTCTATTCATCCTTATCGAATGGCTCCGGCAGCACTTAAGGAATTAAAAGAGCAATTGAAGGATTATTTTTATAAGGGTTTCATCCGACTGAGTATCTCTCCATGGGGTGCTCCAGCTTTGTTGTTAGAAATAAAAATGGTTCACTTCGTATGTTTACTGACTATCGCTAGTTGAAAAAGGTTACCGTTAAGAATAAGTATCCTCTCCCAAGATAGATGATTTTTTTGACCAACTACAAGGAGCAAGTTACTTCTCTAAGATTGACCTTCGGTCGGGTTATCACCAATTGAGGGTGAAGGAAGATGATATTCCGACAATGACTTTTCAAACTCGGTATGGTCATTATGAGTTTTCGGTGATGTCCTTTGTCTTGACTAATGCTCCGGCCGCTTTTATGGATTTGATGAATAGGGTGTTTAGGCAATACCTTGACATGTTCATGATTGTTTTCATTGATGATATATCGATCTATTCAAGGAGTGAAGAGGAGCATACCGATCATTTGAGGATTGTGTTACCAGTCCTGAAGGACCAACAACTCTTTGCGAAGTTTAGTAAATGTGAGTTTTGATTGAAGTCCGTGGATTTTCTTGGTCACATTGTTTCAGAAAGGGTATTGAGGTATATCCTAAGAAGACGGAAGCACTAAAGAGTTGGCCTAGATCTCTATCCCCTTTGGATATTAGAAGTTTCATGGGTCTAGCCGGTTACTATAGAAGGTTTGTGGAAGGTTTTTCATTGATTGCCTCGCCATAGATGGCATTGACCCAAAATAAAGCCAAATTCATATGGTCAGAAGCTTGTTAAAGGAGTTTCTAGGATTTGAAAGATAGACTTACTTCCGCTCCGGTGTTAACGTTACCCAAATGAACTGATGGGTTTGTTGTTTATTGTGATTCTTCAAGAAATGTACTAGGATGTGTCCTTATGCAAAATATCAAAGTCATTGCCGATGCTTCAAGGCAAGTTAAGGTGCACGAAAAGAACTACCTTACCCATGATTTAGAACTAGCGGTTGTTATGTTCGCTTTGAAAATTTGGAGGCCTTACTTGTATGGTGTTCATGTCGATGTCTTTACTGACCACAAGAGTTCGCAATATGTGTTTAATCAGAAGTATCTAAATCTTCGCCAAAGAAGGTGGTTTTAGTTACTAAAGGACTACGACATGAGTGTTCTCTATCACCCCTGTAAAACAAATGTGGTGAGGGATGCTCTTAGTCGATATCAACAGGTAGTGTTGCTCATATAGAGGATAGTAAGAAGGAGTTGGTTCGAGGGGTTCATAGATTGGCTCAAATAGATGTACGATTAGTTGACTCCACCAAAGGTGGTGTGGTGGTTCAAAATGATCCAGCATCGTCTTTTGTGACAAATGTGAAAGCCAAGCAAGGTCTTGATCAAATTTTTGTTGAGTTTAAGGAAGTAGTGCTTAAAAAGTCTATAGAGTCTTTCTGCCAAGGGGGAGATGGTGTGCTTTGTTATCAAGTTCGTTTGTATGTACCAAATGTAGATAGCTTGAGAGATCAGATCTTATTAAAAGCCCATAGATCTCGATACTCCATTCACCTGGGAGCCACCAAGATGTACCGTGATTTGTGTGAGGTTTATTGGTGGAATAGGATGAAGAAGGATATTGTGGAATTTGTGGGTAAGTGTTAGACTAGTCAACAAGTGAAAGTTGAACATCAGAAATCGGGAGGTTTGTCCCAAGATATCAGTATTCCTACTTGGAAGTGGGAAGATTTGAATATGTACTTCATTGTTGGTTTCCTCGCACCCGGCGACAACATGATTCGATTTGGGTAATAGTAGATCGAATGAAAAAATCAACTCATTTCATTCCCGTCAAAGTTTCTTATTCTGTTGAAGACTATGCTAAGTTGTATTTGAGAGAAATGGTTAGGTTGCATGGAGTACCCTTGTGCACTATCTCCGATCGTGGTACCCAATTCACTTCTCAGTTTTGGAAATCTTTCCAAAAGGGTCTTGTTACTCGTGTTAACCTTAGTACAACCTTTCATCCGCAAACCAATGGGCAAGCGGAGCGTAATATCCAAACCTTTGGGGATATGATGAGAGAATGTTTAATCGACTTCAAGGGTAATTGGGATGATCAGTTTCCTTTGATCGAATTTGTGTATAATAATAGCTATCACTCCAGTATTGGTATGGCTCCATTTGAGGCTCTATATGGTAGGAGCTGTAGATCTCCCATAGGCTGGTTTGAAGTGGGTAAAGTTGCTTTGATAGGTCCTGAGTTGGTACATGAGGCGATGGAGAAAGTTTGGCTTATTAGAGAAAGGTTGAGAACGGCTCAAAGTCGACAAAAGTCAGATGCCGATGTTAGAAGAAGAGATCTTGAATTTGATGTTAATGATTGGGTCTACTTTAAGATTTCACCCATGAAGGGTTTAATAAGATTTGGAAAGAAAGGGAAGCTCAGTCCCTGTTATGTGGGCCCATATCAGATTTTGAGACGTGTTAGTAAGGTTGCTTATGATCTTGAATTGCCTAATGACTTGGCATCGGTTCATCGAGTTTTCAATTTCTCTTTGCTAAAGAAATGCATTTGTGATCTGACATCTATAGTGCCATTAGAGAGTCTTGCATAAAAGATAGCCTTTCTTATGAAGAAGTTCTGGTTGAGATCTTAGACCGGCAAGTACGAAAGTTGAGAAATAAAGAAATTTCTTCGGTGAAAGTTCTTTGGAGGAATCAGTTAGTTGAGGGTTCTAATTGGGAGGCCGAGGCCGATATGATTTCCCGTGATCCTCCTCTCTTTCCCTCTGTCCCTACTAAAGCTTGACGTATTCAGTTCCTCATGATTTACTCTTTTGGTGTCATGTGTCTCAGATATTCCCATGATTTCCTCATTTATGCATGTTCATGAAAAAGCCTGATTTTAAGAGAAAAAAAATGAGTTAGTTGATTGATTTCTTCATGTTTATGTGCATTTGAGTATGAGTTGCATATAGAATTCATCAAATGATGTTTTGAGCATGCTTTAAGTTGGAGTTGATGTTTCCTCCTCAGAATTCTGCATTATGTGATTGCATTCATGTTGGGCTGATAGGTTTGAGTTCCTACCTTCCATAATATGTCTTAAATTCTATTCGAGGACGAATGTTCCCTAGGGGGAGATATTGTAACACCTCATATTCAAAAAGGAGAAAAAGTTTTAAAGTTTCAGAACCTGGTGCCAGTACCGACGGATTCCATCGAAGGTCCGTGGTCTGACTCACGGACAGTAGATAGCCCCATGGTTGGCCAGTCAAGTTTTCCAACAGAGTCAAAGTTCAGTACTTTTATATAGTTCACCAGGACGACCCATAGTACAATCAACGAGTCATAGGTAGGCCTCGTAGGTGAGTCCCAGACATAAAAGAAATTCTAAAGTCAAAGTCGAGACTCACGACAGAGACCCACGACATGTCAATCAACCCACGCACCGTAGGTGGATCCCGTCAGTTGAGGTCCAAAGATCATAGTCTCTGAACCCATCGATGGCCAACCAGGATGGTCCGTAGGTGGAACCACTGACCGTAGGTCCCCATCGTCGATGGAGTCGGCAGTTATTTTAAGGGGCTTCTTGGTCTTTTTCCTGAATTGTTTTAATACAATACCATGTCGTTTTTCCCTCTATTAAAAACCCTATATAAAAGCTTTTACCCCCAAAATCTCCTAATTCAAGTCATTCTTTCAACTTCCTATATAAGAACAAGCTCATCCTCCCAAAAATATATCTCTCTCTAGAAGAAGAAGAAGGAATCAACCTAGGGTTCAAGATCAAGTCTCCAATTCATCAATTTTCTTAAGGGATTTGACAACTAAGGTATGAAAGTCTTCATCTTTGGAGCCCTTTCCTCCATAGAGTTTCTAATTCCTCAATTTTGAAGTTAGAATCCCCCCAATTAAAGTTAGGATTTTCTTCTATGTTATGGGTCCTTTCAATATTGATTTACTTGATTGTATTACGAAGTATTAAGCATGAATTGAGATAATTCAATAATTTTAAGATGAATCCCCATGAACCCATGCATACCCCCATGTTTTCTAAAGCTATGATCATAATGTGGGTTTGTAGCCATGAAAGAAGAAGTTTATGAAGATATGCATGTTTTCTATGTTCAAAGATGAATATATGATGTAATTTGCTTTGAGAGTAAACCATATATGATGTTGTTGTTGCTAATTATTGTGAAAGAGTTTCTCATATAATTACTCAATGCATGAATGTGAAAGGTTTTCTCACATAAAGGATTCTATGGTTGAAAGGTTTTCTCACATAAAATGAATCAAAGTTAAGGAGCTATTATAATGATGAGGCAAGCGGCGATTACCCATGATCTTTAATGAAAGGACGAGAGGCGATTACCCTTGTCCCTTAAAAGATAAGATGAATAAGATTGTTGACTACTCAATGGGAAGTATGCTTAGTACCGAGTGGACAACTGGCGATCACCCATGTCCCATAAACTATGTGCCAACATAGGTTGTCTAGATAGACATTAGCTAGAGGATCCACATGAGCTAGAAGTTAAGGTTCTTGCCTTGGCAAGTGAGAACACCCCTTTTTGGTGTGGAGAAGACACCGGATTCCATGTTATAGCTCACATGGTCTCTATGTCAGTTAAGCCTAATTGCTAGACTAAAGATCAAATAAGGTTGGTTAAAAACTTATTTTTCCCAAGTGTTCAAAAGAGAAGGTTTACTTGCATTCGACCATGATTAGTACGATGTTTTCTAACCTGGTTTGAACTTGGTCTTTGCATGAGCATGAAAGGGTCCTTTTTAGCATGATTTGTATCTCTATGCATTGCTATCATACTTGTACATATTTGTACTAACACATACTATTGCTTACAGTGTTTTCTCCAATATAGGGTCCAACGTTACAGGTTCTCATCCCAGTGGCTAGAAGTCACCTCAGCTTTACCTTGTAGTGGCGAGTCCTCATGTTTTGAGGACCATACGTTTTACTGCTTTCAGTCTTTACTTTCAGATATTGTACGTGATGTCATGTTACATCCTGGTCACTCTTGATGTAATAGATGGCTACTGAGACTATGTAGACTTCTGCTTCATTTTATAAACTCTATAACCCTAGCTTGCGTGCAACAATCATTGCAAGTATTACAATTTGATACTCAACAATCATTCCAAGTACGAAAGCTAGGGTTATAAAATGAAACAGAAGTCTACAAAGTCTAAAAAGCCATCTATTACATCAAAAGTGATATGGACGTAACCCTAGCATCACGTACAACATCTGAAAAGTAAAGGCTGAAAACAATAATAAAAGGTTCGGTCCTGGAAACATGAGGACTTACCACCACTAAGCATAAGAAAAGTGACTTCTAGGCACAGGGATGCAGAATCAGAGAATCAGACCCTACATTTGAGAAAAATCTAGGCAATAGTATACGTTAGTACAAATATGTACCAAGTATGATAGAAATGCATAAGGATATATAATCATGTTAAAAAGGACCTTTCATGTCATGCAAAGACAAAGTTAAAACCATAAGAAAAGGTTAGAAAACATCATAATAGTCATGGTCAAATGCATGTAAAACTCATCTTTGAACACTTGTGAGATACTTCTTGAAGTTACCTTAGTTCATAATTATTATGGAAAGTAGCCTTAACCGAAATATAGACCATGTGAGCTATAACATGGAATCCGTGTCTGCCCCACACCGAAAAAGGATGTCCTTGCTTGCCAAGGCAAGATTCTTAACTTCTAGCTTACGAGAATCAAGAAAATCATGTCTATCTATGACAATCATTCTATGGTGGCACAAAGGTATGGGATAAGGAGATTGCTACTAGAAACCCGGCCTCTAGCTATGGGAGATCTTCCATCTCAGTATCCTCTCGGTGCTAATAATAAATCCCATGGAATAGTCATAATTCTTTACTTGACTTATCTTTCATGGAAGGCACATCAAATAGCCAATCCAAGCTAGTTTTCTTTAGAATAGCTCCTAAAACTTGATTCTAAGTTAGTTGAGAATGCCTTTAAACTCTTAAGAATCCTTATGTGAGAAAACCCTTTCACAAGCATGTATTGACTGGTATGTGAGAAATCCTTTCACAACAACAACAACAACAACATATATACTTTACTCTCAATGCAACTTAAATCACTTTCCATCATTTTCATAAAGCACATGCATATCTTCATAAACTCTTTTTTCATAGCTAAAATCCCACATTATATCATAATAGCTTATAAAACATGAGTTATGCATGGGTTCATGGGGATTCATCTTAAAAAGATGGAATTATCTCAATTCATGCATAATAACTCATAAAACAATCCATTGAATCAACATTGAAAGGAACCCATGATATAGAAAAAAGAACCTAACTTCAATTGGAGACTTCTTACTTCAAAATTGGGGAATTTAGGAACTCTACGGAGGGAAGAGCTCCATACATGACGACTATCATACCTTGGAGTTCAAAGCCCATAAGCCATGGTGAATTCGAGACTTGATCTTGAAACCCTAAGTTGACCACTTCTTCTTCTTCTAGAGAGAGAAATATTTGGGGAGGATGAACTTGTTCTTCTTTTGGGAAATTGAGAGAATGAATTGGATTTGGTGATTTTGGGTGTAAAAATCATTATATAGGGCTTTGGGTAAAGGGTAAAACGACATAGCATTGAACTAAAACAATTAGTAAAAGGCAAAAAGCCCCGAGTTAAAAGCTGACGGACTGGGTTCACAGGAGCCTTCACCACCCGTCTAAGGCACCACGGCTCGTTTAACGAGTCGTGAAGAGGGATCTGCCTCGCAGACCTTACTCTTCCCCTTCACGGATGACTTCACAGTCTGTGATAGGCTTCACGGGCCGTTTAGTCGCCCGTGGTCCTTGTCCAGTGGCTAGGGGATAAAACCCCTTCTGTGAGACCCACTTGACGACCTCCTTGACGGCCCGTCAACCTCACCACGGGTCGTCTAGGTGCCCGACATTATGAAGCTTTCCCAGACAAGTTCTAGGAACCTACCACGTGCCTATTAAAGGACTGTGGTCCCCTTCACGGTCCGTCTGGGATTCTGTGGAGGGTTCCATGGTCCACTTTTGGGCTTGTGAGTTGCCCACTTGACCCCTTTCTAGCCTTTATCGAATTAGAGGTGTTACAATATCCCCTTTTGGAACATTCTTCCTCGAATGAGATTTAAAACAACATAAGAAAGGTTAGAACTCAGACCTAACAGCCTAACATGCATGCAATCATAAAAGTGTACATATCCGAGGAGGTAACATCAACTTTAAGCCAAAGCATGTTCAAAAAATAATTTCATATGGTATATATGCAACTCATACTCAAATGCACATAAACATGAAGAAATCAATCAACTTAACTCATTTTCTAAAAATCCAACTTTTTCATGAACATGCATAAATGAGGGAATCATGGGAATATCTAAGACACATGACACCAAGAGAGTAAACCATGAGAAAATGAATACCTCAAGCTAGAGTAGGGACAGAGGGAAAGAGATGAGGATAACTAGATATCATATCGGCCTCGACCTCCCAAGTAGAACCCTCAACTAACTGACCCCTCTAAAGAACTTTGACGAAAGCAATTTCTTCATTTCTCAATTTTTGCACTTGCCGGTCTAAGATCTCAAACGGAACTTCTTCATTCGAAAGGCTATCCTTTATGCCAAGAATATTTAATGGAACTATATATGGATGACCAACACATTTATTCAACAAAGAGACATGGAAAATTGGATGCACCGATGCCAAGTCATTAGGCAATCAAGTTCATAAGCAACCTAACCAACAAGCCTCAAAATCTAATATGGGCCCACGTAATGGGAACTAAGCTTCCCTTTTTTTCCAAATCTCATTACACCCTTCATGGGAGAAATTTTCAAGTAGACCCAATCATTCAAATCAAATCAACGTCTCTCCTTCTAACATCGGCATAGGACTTTTATCGACTTTGAGCCAATTTCAACCTTTCTCTTATAAGCCAAACTTTCTCCATAGCCTCATGTACCAACTCGAGACCTATCAATGCAACTTCACCCAGTTCAAACCAGCCTATCGGAGATCTACACCTCCTACCATATAGAGCCTCAAATGGAGTCATAACAATACTTGAGTTATAGCTATTATTATATGCAAATTCAATCAAATGCAAGTGATAATCCCTATTACCCTTGAAGTCAATTACACACATTCTCATCATATCTTCCAAAGATTGGATAGTACGCTCCACTTTCCCATCTATTTGTAGATGAAAGGTTGTACTACGGCTAACACGATTACCAAGACCCTTTTGGAAAGATTTCCAAATCTGAGAAGTGAATTGGGTACAACGATCAGAGATAATGGACAAGGGAATTCCATGCAACCTAACCATTTCTCTCAAATACAACTTAGCATAGTCCTCCGCTGAATAAAAAATCTTGACAGGAATTAAATGAGCTGATTTCGTCATTCGATCCACTATAACCCAAATCGAGTCATGTTGTCACCGGGTGCGGGGTTAACCAACAATGAAGTTCATATTCTAGTCTTCCCACTTCCAAGTAGGTATACTAATGTCTTGGGAAAAATCCTAGCTTATGGTGCTCAACTTTCACTTGTTGGCAATTTGGACCCTTAGTCGATATCCTTCTTCATCCCATTACACCAATAGACCTCCTGCAAGTCATGATATATCTTGGTGGCTCCTGGGTGAATAGAATATCACTATGGGCTTCTGATAAGATCTGCTCTCTCAAGTCATCTGCATTGGGAACACACAAAATAAGCCACAAATAGCAATTTTTGACGGAAATACATATCTTTTATCGAATTATCGTGATATCTTCTATTCTTTTGTATTGATTATGGTCCTGCCTTGTTGTAGTATCGAGGGGGGTTGTGAGTAAAATTCTTTAGGCCACGTGAATTCTGCGAAAAAGGTATGTTAAGGCTATTCCCTCCTTACGTCATGTTTCCTTAAAGCTTAGGAGCAATGTAATTGGGTTGTTATCGTTGTTATACTTGTAGCCATTATTGTTTATTGTTGGCTACTCGAGTGGATATAATCCTCCCTTGTCGGAATTCTTATTCAGTTAGTAGCGTCCCTAGGTTGGACACGACTTAGAGGTTATTCGTATAGGTTGCTTATAGCTAAATTGCTCGCTTTTAGCCTATTGGATTGTTATTATTGCCCTTGGGGCTATTGTGGTTAGCTGCAGGAATTTGATTTATGCCTAGAAGGGCTATGTTCTGCCTACGGGGCTATATTGATGCATAGAAGGGCTATGAGTTGCCTACGGGGCAATATTGATGCCTAAAAGGGCTATGAGTTGCCTACGGGGCTATATTGACGCCTAAGAAGGCTATGTGCTGCCTACGGGGCCATGTTGTTGCCTAAGAGGGCTATGAGTTGTCTATAAGCTATATTGATGCCTAAGAGAGCTATGTGCTGCATACGGGGCTATATTATTGCCTAAGAGGGCTATGTGACTGCCTACGGGGCTAGGGGACTACCGATAGGGATATAGACTGATTGGCAACTTCTGGGCTTATGGGGGCCTGGGTAGGTGGTCTTGTGTGCTGTTTGTACCTGCCGAGCTTATGGGGGCTTGGTTAGGTTATTGTTTTATTATTTTTGATATGTTTAGATTTAGGAGCAGGTCGGTACACTTATCTTATTATTGATTTATTTATCGGATTACTCCCAGTATATTAGGATACTTGTTCATAGTCTATTGTCTTTCATACTCGGTACATTATTTCGTATTGATGCCCCGTTGCCTGGGGGTACTGCATTTATGCCTGCAGGTCCCAACAGATGACCTAGTAGACCTCCTCAGCAGCAGTATTGACTTCTATCCGGTTGGCTTGCCCCTTTCCTCAGGAGCTGCCAGAGTTGGGAGGTTTGTTAGCTTTTGTTTTATATATTTTTATGGGTAGGCTGGGGCCCTGTCCCGCCAATATTTTCTACGCTTAGAGGCTTGCAGACTAGTGTGTTGGGTGTATAGCTAGGTTATGGCCATGCTGGCCTAGTTTGTTGGTTTGCTGAAGCTTGTTAGCTGATTGATGTATTATCTTGATATATACCTGCTTTAAGTTTCGGTATAGAGATCATGGTGGCCTGGACGGCCCAATCAGGACTTCTGTACTAGTTGGCTATTTCTTTATATGAACTCTTGGGAGTAGCTGTTTCTTTTATAGATCTGTTGACAGGGGCCTTGCCGGCCGAGGGCTTAATTTTAAGCCGAGATATACTTGTTTGTTTTCTTGATTGCGTGTGGCTGCCATGCGCTAGTAGCAAATGGTTCAACAGGGTCGGCTCGGGCATGAGTTTTGGCATTAGGAGCCAGTTGCGCCCCTTGAGTTTGGGGCGTGACATTTTGCTTGAATTTAATGGTGGAAAAAGCCCTAGTTGGGTGTTAGGATCATGGGATATGCCAAGGGTTAGTATTTGGATATAATCCAGGTAAACTAGGCCACTATTATTGATCATCTGCATTAATTACTTGTTTTAGACCAAGAACAAGCTGAGAGACTCTGGAAAGGGAATGCTCAAGTTCCTTAAGAGTGTTCATGCTTGGTTTCAAGGTAGGTGATGGTTTGATTTCCCGTATGTGTTATATATGCCTGCTAACTGCTCCATTGTATTTATGCATGCATGTGACTAGGGAAAGATGAAATGAATCTAATGAAATGACTAATTGTGATTCTGTAGCATGCAATGAACCTGTTACCTTATTATACGATACAAATGTGTAAATTATTCATTGTGGTGTTGATTGTGTTTGTGATTGTGGTTGATTGGATCGGGTGTCACGTTCCAACACATAATTGGATCGGGTGTCACGTTCCAACACATATTGGATCGAGTGTCATGTTTTGATACATTATTGGATCGGGTGTCACGTTCCGTCACACTAACAGTTTGAGTGTGGGTTCCATGAGAGGACCATCATTGACTGTTGCATTTTAGATTGATATTGTGAAACTCATATATTGGGCATGAACTGGTAAATTACTATTATTTCTGTATATGTGTAGGTTACTATATTGTAGTTACTTGTGTATGTCTCACTTACTGGAATAGCCATGTGATCGTACCAGTACAACATTATTTGTGTATTAATATTTCACTTGCTCTTTCTTTGTAGAGTACAGGGAATCTTTAGGCTGCTGTTGAGAGACCTCAGCTAGCAGATCACTGACTTGTCGAGTTCAAGGGTAAGCCAGTTCCTTCAGGCTACCATGGATTCATTTAGGATCTTAGTCCATTTCCTTCGGACTTAGACCTTTCAGACTCTTTACTTTATGTTTAGTTGTTTTGGGGTGCATCCCCTTATCTTAGACCGTTTAGTTAGAAGTTTTGGTACAATGACTTTCAGGTTTTAGGGGTTGAATTTTCGCTTGTTTATGATTGTTTGTGATAACTTACTGAGTTTATGGAAACTCAGCTTTTAAATTGATTATTTAAACTTGTTTCCACATCTTTAAATGTCTGTCTTTTAGTTAGTATTGTTTAGTTGGGTTGTAGAAATGGTTCTCCCACCGGAGGGTTAGTCTGGGTGCCAATCATGGCGGTTTGGATCGTGACAAATACTCTTGACTTGTCCCCTCCAGGATATAACAACCCAACAATGTCGTACAACTCAAGCAACACCGGATTAGTTGAAGAGTTCAAAGCTCCACAAAAGAACACCAACCTTCAACGTATAATTACTCTTTTTTTGTATAGTGAATTAGTTGAAGACTTAGAATATTATTCTTTGTCTCAACTCTCTCTTTCACTATACTAATCTCAATATAAACACAATATAGTACTCTTCATCTGTTTCACTGTATATTTTCTTGTATATCTCTTTTTATTCTCAACCCAAAGGAAGTCCATCACTATTTATAGGGGATGAAATCTTTCTTGTAATAAATATGAAGATAATGAGGTAGTTAATATGGAAAGTGAATGACCTATAGATTACAAGAGTTAAAAGGCATAAAGATAGAATAAAGAGTGAATAATGAATTAGTGATTTTAAGAGTTATATGAAAGTTATTGCCACATTTTATCACAACTAAATGAGGGTTAAGAGACACAAAGACCATCAACGGAAAAGTGGGAGTTGCTGCATAATTTAGCTAAGCAAAATGACACACTTTAATAAATCAAAATTGTAATATTAAAATGCTACACTAACAATTCCTCACTCATTTTAATATTAAGATAAGAAAGTACTGCACAATTTTATTGAAGGTAGAGTGTCATAAAGAATGAAGGTGTGCTCTGCATTGAATCTTCACTAAATAAAACAGTAAACTTTACTCCAAATTTAGTTGTGGTCTCAGACTTGAAGTATGACTGCTTAAGGGAAATAAAGTATCACTGCTTACACACTGTAACATGCCAAAAAAATTAAGATAAGATTCGAGCCACTCTTCATTTGTGAATAAGATCGTACCGGGTGACTCTTAAATTTCCTATATGTGTAAAGGTCAATTCTTTAGTGTGAGAATAATTTTGGATATCAATTAAGGTCACTAGAAACTCCTAACACAAAGTTGAGTTGAAAGTTTCCTTACAGATTAAGTTTTGATGTAAGATTTTACTTGGGTCAACTTTAAACAACCATATCTCTTAGAATATAAAGAGTTACGTGGCCGATAACCTATCAAATTAAAGGTATTTGAATCTTCTTTCCAACGTCACCAATTTCACAACAATCCGACTTTTGAGTAAAAAGTTATGATAATTTTAGTAACCTGATACAGTGCAGTGACGAATTAGCCGACAGGAAAATATTAAAAAGGGTCGTTTTTGTCTTTTTACCTCTAAGTAAACCCTAGATGAATTTCTTGACTAATTAAAGACCCAAAACAATTATATTTTCATCTCTTAAACCATCATTCTCTTCTCTCTCAAATCCTAAGACAAAACCCTAAGGAAAAATTAAAGTAGAAGACTTCATTCAAGATTCTTTCAATCTTTCTCAAGATTCATCTTCAAGGTAAGTTCTTCTCCAAGAATTTCATTCTTTCCAACTCAAATTCCTCTATACAATTATGAATCACTAATGAAATTCATAATTCTTGGCCATAGAGATTTCAAGAAAGTAATTCAAGAATCTCAAGAAAGGTTTTTTTGATTGTTCTCCTCCAAGCTAGGGTTTCAAGGCTTCTAACCAAGTTCTTTTTCAAGATTCTTCAAGAACCTTTTTCTTCCATGTATGTAAGGCTATCATAGCGTTGGACTAGTTTGTCCTCACGCCCTACATCTACTTTCAAATTAGTAAAAGAGTAATCTAGGATTCTATCGCTAGATTTGAGTATTCTTGAGATAAGTTGATTTGACTTATTGAGTTCCTGTTTCTTTTTTAAATTTTATTCCTAATTATTGAATTGCTATAAGTTATGCATTAAAATTCTTGAGTTGATTCGTTCATGTCTATATTTCAGCATGAACCCTATGAATTGAGTATTTTTGAGTGGAGAAATATCGTTGAGTTATGAGTTTCGAGTTCTTGAGTTCTTGAGTACTTCAGTCTTGAAATATGAGTACTGAGTTTCCTTATTGCTATTAAGATCCCTGAGTTGAGTCGTTCATGTCCATAATTCCACATGAACCCTATGATTTGAGTTATAAGCTTTGAAAAGTTTTTTAAAGCCAACACTTGAGTTCTTAAACAGAGTTTTGAGAAAGTAAAGATGAGTTTTGAGAAAAGAGTTTCTAAAACATTATTAGTATGACAATCGAGTATGTCATCAATGTATGAGCAGTATGGTATCTAGATATAACATCAATGTTTATGCAGTATGACTTCCCGAGTCATCAATGATCATATTAAAATATAATTTTGATATGTTTTTGAGAAAGAGTTTTCGAGTATGAATTGAGTAAGAGTATAAGGGGACTATGTATTCCCAGAGGTATCAATTTTTACATTGATAAAAGAGAAACTGAGATTTCTCAATAAGTTATGAGTTCGAAGTTATTTTAAGAGCAGTTACCTCTTTTAAGAGGGTAGTTTGGGCAATTATCTCAAACCAGAGGAAGAGTTATGTTTTTAAACATATGAGCATGAGTATATATTATTGGGAGTAGTATTGAGCACCGATATGGGGATGAGTTCAGATAACTCAAAGTCCTCATAAACCATGTATGCCAATATGGGTAAAGGGTCATACTTTTTAGATGATTCCTTATTACTTTTAAAGCATAGCTTAGTGGATCCACCTAGTTGAGGTGTTCTATACCCAGACAAGGTGTAGGACAGTTATGGCAGCGTGGGCGAGACGTTGTATAATCACGTAGCTTATAGTGATGGTTGTCGGTTAGAGAATCTCCCAATAGAGTTAAAGTATATAAAATATATATCACTTATTATGTTGAGTTCAGAGATGAGAAAGTATTTTGTAAAGCTTTAAATGATTTAACTCTATTATTTCTTTAAATTTAGCCTAAGTACATTGTTATCTATTGCAATCCTTTCTTTCAGTTATTTGTTATTCAGCTATATTACATACTCGTATATTTAATGTACTGATGTCATTCGACCTGCATCTTTTAATGATGCAGATACATGTTATTAGGATCCTCAACAAGAGTCTGTTGAGATCACTTCATCCGCTCGTCTGCTTATGAGTGAGACCTCCTTGTTTTTGGAGTAGTCCGGTTTTATGAGTTGTTAGTAGTAGTTCTTTTGAGGATTCATGGGTCTTGTTCCGACACTCATCTTTATATAGTAGAGGCTTCATAGATTGACAATTTTGGAAGATCTTTCAGTTTCAGATGCTTTATTTAAAACTTATGTTCATACTTAGTATATTTAGAGAGTTTTGAGATTTAAAGAAACTGTTGTTCTATCCTTTCTTTCAGTTTGATGTTTATGTATGCTCAAGTTAGTCTTCCGCTTGTAGTCAGCCAGGATGAGGGTTCTCTTGGGGACCAGCAAGTGTTCCTGAGTGCCGGCCACGTTCAGGGTGTAGACTCAGATCGTGACACACACAATAATCAAGGTGTTGACATAAGTTTTTTTAGCCAGCACATTACGACCTTGTGCTATCTCGGTTATCATCAGTGTTTTTTAGAACAAGCCTATTCTCATATAAAGCGGTCTACTTTCACACTCACATAGGTGAAATCTGTCAACGATGCTCTTATAATTTAACGTCCCACTTATACGAGATACAAACTTTCATTAAGAGTTCATAAACTCAACCTCCACAAAGCATTATAGGATAAATGCACTCACATCATATGGATTGAATAAAATAAATATATAGTGCATTTTACAACAAGTCAATTCTTTCCATTGAACCTGGTTATAGAATCTCTAGTCCTAGGTTTCCTCATATATAACTCAAAAAATTATGAGCTTCAATTTCACCCCCTCGATGTGCTTCAGACCCAATATCTTGCTAAGGCCTTAGTTTATGAATCTGCAAGATTATCACAGATTTTAACACAATTAATATTGATGGTATACCAATGATCAACATGATCTCACAATATTGTGTTTTCTCCTCATGAGTCTGAATTTACCGTTATAATAATGATTATGTATTCTACCAATAATCTTGGTGCTATCACAATTAATCAAAATTAGAAAAATTCATTTCTCAAAATAAAGTGTTTGATATAATAAAATCAATTCACTTTTTCACTAGTTGATGCTTAAATTTTTTTACTCCAACTTTCAAAGTAGAGTTAGCAAATAAAGTAATATGCCTTCTCATTTCCAACAAATAGCATCATGTTTTCTCATCTAGTTTGCTTGTATGTGTTAAGTACTTTAAGTGCAAATGCAATATCAAGTCAAGTTGTCAGTCACAAATATCTTATTTTTATCAGAGAAAACTCCTCTTTTTTGTCACATAATTTTCACACTATTGAATCAAAAGGAGTTGCAAGGCTCATACAATTAACAAAATTGTACATGATAAAAAAAAATTAACATAATGTGACTTGACAAGTTAGAAAAATTCCATCATATGTTTTATGATATTTTTTATTTCAAGAATGAAAATTTTCTCACCCAAAATATTTTATATTAAATGGCTACTCAATATGTTTCTCATAATTTATTTATAACTCTCATGTTGGAGCCAAAAGTCATTCCAATATAGCCAAACAACAACATGCGATTTATTCCAAAATATATATGTGCACTTGTAATATTCTTTTTTAGAACATTTCTTAAAGATGCAAAAAACTACACTTTCACAATGATTATTTAATCATTTCATAAACCCCCGCTATTTTAAGAATTTAAATATCATTTTTTCATGAAAAGTAGTATCACTTTACTCATGAAAAATATTAGGCACATTTTTTTCTTTATCTTTTCTCCGATTGAATTGAGCAAGTAGAAGAAATATTTTACCTGTACATCTCTTCTCTTTCATCTCTTGAAGAGAACAACGTTGAACGGAATGATGCTGAGATCTTCTATCTTGATATTCGCACTTTCTCAAACTGTAACAAAAATATGATTCTCCTTAAAATTATTGAGATCTTTTTTTCTTTTCGCCCAACGCGCAGGTATTTATGCTAGTTAGAATAATAACAACTGAGGCTTGTTTAAGTAGTTGAACACTTCCACCATCAATCGATAGATTTTGAGAATTCGAGTCACGCAGAAAGGTAAGTAAAAACATTATTAATATTCTTAGGAGAAAAAAATATTAAAATAATTACTACACATGTGAAATTGTAATATTTATCAATTGTAGTTTGGCAGTGAAACAACATATTATATGTGTCCCTCAAAACAATATTTTCTGGGCTAGAATATTAATTACTAAGAGTTTCATTTTAATTTGATTTAGTGTGACAATTTAATTAGTTTTGCAACTTAAAAAAATAAATGAAATAAAAAGATATGTTGATTATTTTTAAGAACTCTCAATAATCGATGATAATGATTCATGACAATACCTATTAGAATAAAATTAAAAAAGAAAAGGAAGATAATTGTACATAATAGACAAAATAAATACAATAATATCTTAACAAATATGAACGAAAATTTCATATTTGTGTTCATATTATATAAAATTAGATAAAACGCTAACTTTGACCCTTATACATAGTGAAACTAAAAGATAAGGGATAAGGTACAAGTACTCCTAAACTATGACTGAAATTCCAGAGACATATCTTAATTAAACTAAGGTCCTAATGACTTCCAAACTCATTTTTTTTTGTAATTTTGTACACCTTTTGGCTTACGTAGCACACTCCGCGACTCCACATAGTTGAGGCGCGTGTGAGATGTTTGGATGTCATGTAAGCGAAAAAAAGTAAACAAAATTATAAAAATATTGAGTTTGGGGTGGGGGTAATAAGACTTTAGTTTAGTTAGATGTGCCTCTGAAATTTCAGTCATAGTCTGAGAATAATTATTCTTATCCCAAAAGATAATAAAAATACTTGATTTTTATTTTATTTACCCTCGAAAGAATTTGGGAAGGACAAATGATAACAAATGACTTTGAAGTGAACTCTATTTATAAGTAAAATTTTACATTACAAATTAACTATGGGAAAATGAAAAGCCAAAGACCAAAAAAATGTAAAATAACTTAAAGTACTAGACTTCAATGAATTAAAAAGTTTACTGGTCATAGACACTTAGGGTGTGTTTGGTATGAAAGAAAATATTTTTCGAAAAATGTTTTCCAATTTTCTCATGTTTGGTTGGTTTAAGAGTTTTGGAAAAAGTTTCCAAATTAACTCATTTTCCTCAAATTTAAGGAAAATGACTTCCCTTAAAAAATTAAGGAAAACATTTTCCAAAACTTTCCTCCAACTTCAAATTACAATTTTTTATTGAAAAAATCAATTTGTTTTGTTTAAAAAATAAATTTAAAACTTATTTTTTTAAAAAAAATTCAACTTCAATTTTTTTATTTTTT
>JAJONR010002837.1:0-66207 GCA_029582245.1 Solanum etuberosum
ATATACATACATATATATATATATATATATATATATACATATACATACATATATATATATACATATACATACATATATATATATACATATACATACATATATATATATATATATATATATATATATACTACCTTAAAAGCATGAACTCCTAAACTGAATGTTGAATTACTATAATACCCCCAATTAAAAATACTCAATTTATTTTATTTATTAATTTAATTATTTGTATTATATTAAAAGTAGATACCCTTTCATATTAAAGAGTTGTGATTTTCTCCAAAAGATGTGACTTTTTCAAAGGGTTGCGACCTTTTTGACGGGTTTTGACATTTTTGATGAGTTGTGATTTTTTCGAAGGGTTGTGATATTTTCAAAGGGTTGTGAATTTTTCAAAGGGTTGTGCCTTTTCCGATGAGTTGTGCCTTTTGCAAAAAGGTTGTGATGTTTCCCATGAGCAGTGACTTTTTCGAAAGGTTGCAACTTTTATGATAAGGAACAATCAACACCTATTCATACTACTATTTGTTAGCTATTAATATAGGGCTTCCTCTCACTTTAAACCTACGATTTTTTTAAAGTTTTCTACACTTCTTCTTCTTAAAAAATTCTCAGGATTATTTGCAACCGTTGGTTAAGTTCAAAATTCAACGAAATTCAAGATAACACATAAGAAAGAGTTGGTGAACAAATTGTAGCAAATCATTCATAAATTCACACTCGTATTTTTTCTTACGATTTTCCATGAGTTAATAGTGACAAAAAGTTGTGGGAAAGACAATAATAATAAATAAATATGAAAAAAGTCACATGATTTGGGTAAGATATTTCATCTTTGGTTTTTTATTTTTTATTTTTTTACTATCAAATGAAGCAGTTTCTTTCTGATTTTGCTAAAACAACGGGCATCAACGTAGTCCATTGAAACATTAGTTTTGATGTTAAATCCACTATTTTAAAAATAAATTTTTACTTTTATTAATGTAGACATGATAATAATTATTTTTTAATAGATATGTAAGTAAAAATGAATGAAGAAAGTAAAGTATTGGTGACAAGAGATTTAAATCAAATGAAATACTATAGTGAATATAGCATGAACATATATTTTTGTCTTCCTTCTTCATTGACTATGTATCGTTCCATATATTTTTTTTCCTATTATTTTTTGTTCATTTTAGTTTGAGAAAAGTTTATGTCACAAGATACACTCCTTGTTAGCTATATAAAAATAGATAAGAAAATAGTGATTGATCATAAAATAATCTTAAATCAAATTAAAGGTTCTATAAACAATACTTTAAATTTTATCCATCTATTAATTTTTATTATTGAAAAAGTTTAATATTTTATATCACGATACAACTTCTATAAGATACTAGATACTTTCATTATACAACAACTATATGATAAGTATGCGGCAGGAAAAAGGAGAAGACTACAATTCTACAAAGATAAGGTAGAAACTTACAGAAATGAAATATTTTTCACCAAAGGTGATGCTGTTCATATATTAAAATTAAATTATGCTACTGAAATATATATGTATATCTAAAACAAAGAATTGGTCAAGCTAAATAATTGACATACACTCAAACCTGAATTTAACCATCATCGTTATAACAATACCCTTTTTTTTTTAGAAATACCTCTCTATGATAGTCTTACTCAAATATTAATTGGTAACAAATAGATTACGTATAAAGATAAAATATTGAAATATTTATGGTAACCCTTATTATTGTCATGCACATACAAAATTTCAAGTTTGAATATTTAAGAGAAAAAATTATACTTAAATGGTGTCCATCATTTATGTTCATAACCTCAAGAGGAAAGACTATTGGTGACATTTTTTGTATTGATATTTTAGAAAAAATTGTTGGTTAGATTTGTTTACAAAATTGAGTGAAGTAAATAATAATACTACTAAAGATGTAAGTTTTGGGTTGTGGGTCGCCCATGTGGACCGACCCGACCCGATTTGACCCAATCCAACCCAAGATTATTTTTTTCTGAATAAAAAAAAGAAGATAAATGCTAATTTAAAAAGGGATGGAAACAGATGTAACTGTTCCAACGTTAAAATGCTCTCGTTTTTTAATTAAATTTTTTCTTTTTTTTACGCTTTAGATGAGTAAAGACAAAAAACAAGAAGAACAACAGAAACTCAAAAGAGAATAAGAAAAGCTTCTTAGAAAAAAGACACACAACAAAAAACCATTTAGTTTGTGAAACACTATCTTTGTTTCCTAGTGATTCAAAGAAGGATTTGGAGGCAAATCATTCAATTCGTGAATTTCATTCCGCTGCAACAATCAAAGGTACACAAATCTTGTACCAAATGTTGTTTAAATTCTTTCATTGGTATCAAAGCCAGGTTAATTGCTCAATGATTATGTAGTATTCGTTGAAATTATGTACTAATTGTGTGTTATAAAAATAAAAAAAAATAAAAATATCTTGTGTCAAGAATATTTATATGAAGATCAGTATATTTTTTTTTCGAAACTATGGTTAAGTCGAATTCATATGTTAGAATTTTTTTTTGAATTTGATTGTAAATCTAAGAACATATCTTTGATTCTTCAACTTAGTATTCTGACGATCAAGTGTTTTTTATTCTTTGTTGGGGAAACAATCAAAGATGATCAATTTTTTTTTTATTTTTATTTTGGATAGAGAATCAAATTTTTTTCTCTGTCGTGGATGAAGGAAAGGATAGAGAATAAATATTTTTCTCTGTCGTGGATGAAGCGTTTTTCCTTCTGTTTGTTCTTTTGAAGTTTTTTTAATCTAAATAGAAGATCAAAAGTTGAATAAGATTAGAGTTGTAAAAGAAAAGGAGTGTTATGGATTTTAAATGACCTTGTACTATTTTTATTTTATTTTTGTACTTTCTTTGTTGGAAGAGGTCAAATAAATAGTAAAAAGGAATAACATTAAATACAATGTCCTTTTAGAATAAGGAGACTAGTACACATTATTTATAATAGTATTATGGGAGGCTTAATTTTTTTTAAGAAAAACGTAAGTTGCCTTCTTTTTTGCTAGATATTTATAGTCAATTAAAACTACTCTTTTGTCATCTGATGTGACATCCATTCCAATTTACTTAAGGTAGTAAATATTGTACTTGTACAATGGATAGGAATTTAAAAAAAAAGGGTTTCTTATTCAAGACATGTGAAATTTATGTAATTTTTTTTTTTTGGATCTAGTCAAAACCTTTTGGGATATAGACTTTGTATTATCTTCTTTATTTTATAAAGAATAGTGACCAATTATTTTTGACTATATTATAATTTTAATTATGTGTATTAAAATTGGTCTTGATAAATTCGCTTAGCCCTTATGTTCCTTAAACAGTTTCTTGTCTCCTACGAGAAATTTGTGACATACGTTGTCGCATTAAATGGTATTAACCATATTTCTGTTTTGTTCTCATTTCAGATATGGCTGAACAGGAACATGCTCAAATTACTCCAAGTGGGAGTTCTCAAAATCGAGCAAAGGGATAAGGTAGAAGAGCAAGTCATCGTAAGACATATTTCCGAGGGCGTGAAATAATATAGATTGATGTCCCAAGGGCGACACAAAATCTGTCAAGGAATCATAGGGCTATTCGAAGGGAAAAAGAGAAAAAATTTAAATATTTTAAGTCATTGAAGATGTCTCATAATATTTCAGCACGTGATTTTATTCACCTTTTTGAAATAAAATGGGCTGAACTGACTGATTATAAGAAAATTTCAGATTGGAGAGCTTTAACTTATTTAACAGACGCTCTTCGTGAATCTTGGGGTAGTAGATTGACCGATGTTTGTCAACCTTTTAGAGTGTGTATTTGTTGTCTTGAAGACTTGTGGGAGGATTATAGTCTTTGAATTACTTCTAATTTGTTATTGCTTATTTGTTTTTCAAGATATGAATTATGTAGTTTGTTTTTTCTCAATTTATGTTATTAGACTTAAAAATCCTTGTAATGAAGATGCCACATTGAGATCCTTCTTTTCTATGGGCGCACCTGCCTCTATCCACCTCGGGTGGCATCAGATAATAGGGGTGCCAACCAACCCTTTAGGTCCTCCAATGTTTTCTTCTGGATCAGATCGATGTATTGGTGTATGAAATTATACGTGCACCCCAAAACAACATTGATGTCAGAGCTGTCGCACTTCACCTTCTTCCCTCTGATTGTCACAACATCAACTGGCTTGAACATGTTGGCCTTCTTCTTTGCCTTAGGGACCAGCTCACCAAAGGCTAAATAGAATTCCCGGACCCAATTTGGAATGTAGGGTCCCCGGGTTTAGTGAAAATCTTGAACTTATGGAACTTGAGGGTGTTCCATATCTCTGGGTGCCTGTCTACCACACCGTCTGTGGACAATCTCTTCTCCTCAAGAATAGTCCTCAATCCCTCGCCTTTAGTCGGTTGAGAGACCGGGGATGAGGACCCTGTACTGGTGGCGTCGAGACAACCGTCTGTGCTGGAGCTGCAACTGAAGGGGGAGGAGTAGTCTAAGGCACCTGATCCTAGACGGATCATGCATCGCCTTGGAGTGATTCTCTGTTCTCCGGGCCTGCAGTAGCTGGTCATCTTCACGCTTAGAGAGGGAAGCCTGAGAATCTTGAGAATTTCCCTCGCTTTCTGATGTGGTGAGGTGAGTCTCCTAGACCCCCTCACTGTCGGAGCTGTACTCCGGCTTCTCAACCACGGGCGTCTTACCCTTGCCTTTGCCTTTTCATCCCTTGGTAGGGAGTTTGGCTACATTTGTTCTAGATGCAGCTGCACCATCATCACTAACTACTCCATGTGCCCGCTTGCGGGGCAGCATGTCTCTTCCAGACACTTTGGGTCTAGCCATTTCTGCAAACAAAGTAGAAAAACGTTAGATAATGTTCCAGAAAATGTGCAGAAAATTTGCTGTAGAAAGACTCGCCGAACTGTTCGGCGAGTCGCCGAGTCACTTTCGCGAGCCAAGTCCGGCTCGTCGAAAGTTCCAGCATAAATGTTTCAAAAACTCAAAGCTGGTCGGCGATGTCCAGGGCCTTTCGATGGATCACCGACACCAATCGGTGAACTAGAAGTAGTCCACCGAAAGTTACAGTGTATTTTAAGGATTAGGGGAGAAGAAAATAGATAAAGAAGGACTTTCGGTGAGTCGCCGAGTGAACTCACCGATCACAAACATATCACCAAAAGTTACAAATTCAAACACACCAAATTAAGGAAATTAAGGACGATCTAGGGGGTGTTTGCAGAACCGCCGAACCACTCGGCGAGATCGACTCAACTCGCCAAACGGCTCAACGTGCCAGGTTTTCACCCCTCACTTTAAAATAAAGCCCGCAGACCCCAAAAACAAAATCAAACACCCACACTATGAAACTAAGGTAAGACCCATACTACCCATGCCCTTGAGGTACTCAGACTTCCCTCGATTTTGCCAAAATTGGCCATTTGACGTGTTTTGCCCTTAAGAATGACGTTAACCGCTCCATCATTGGGCAAAAGTCGACATTTAGCACAATCCGGGGTTACTCAGACTTCACCTCGCTAGACCCAACACAATTTCATAGCAACCCAACAAATTAGACTCGATTCTAACAAGCAAAACCACAGGAATCGATCAATTACGCACAATTAGGCACTAATTCAACTCATTACAGGTAATCCAATAATTAATCAACAATTAAATCATGCCACCCAACAACAATAAATCAATATAATAATGAATACATTCGAGTTCAAGCACAAATGGAGTTTGGGGTTCGGAAAACCATCCTTTTTGCCGAAAAATAGAGTTGTAATGCTAGGCGACAAAGTTCCACAATCCCGAGCAAAGATTTCACAAGATATGAGACTAAAAACAAGAAAATACTAAAAATCTAATATATGGTGTGAGATTATGGGAGTTAAAATGAGAGAAGATGAAGGATTTTGAAATTTTAAACCGTTTGGCCTTTAAAACCTTTCAGTTCGTGCTCCATTCTGGGATATAAGCGTGCCCGCCGAACCACTCTGTGGTCCGCCGAGTGGTACTTTAGCTCTCCGAGTTTTACAGGACCTTCAGTCATTTGGGTGGCTCCAATGGCCGTTCAGGTCGGGTTCGCCGACCTATTCGGTGAATCGCTGACCGAATTTTTGGCTCGCCGAGTTTTACAGAGTTCCCCATTAAGCTAGTTGGTTCCAACTACCGTCCAACTCGGGCACGCCGACCTGTTCGGTGTGTTACCAACTGAACTCTTGGTTCGCCAAATTACCCAATTTCCAACACTTCTCACTTTTCAACCGGCAAAATCAACACCCGTTATTCAAAAGCAAAATTTAAACATCAAAGACTTGGGTTGCCTCCCAAGAAGCGCCTTATTTAAACTTGTGGCACGACGGAACTACCAATTTAAGCTTCATTTTTGGGGTTTGACATTGTGTCACTAGGCAACCCTCCTTTTGGTCTTTGATTTAGATGGGTCGAGATTTGACCCATTTGTTTTTCCAGCTGCTTGATAGAGACTGAGTGAGAAGTCACCATCTGATTGAGAGTTGATACGTCCTCCTTCATCTCTTTCAACACTTTTTCTGAACCTTTGACCTTGTTCAGAATGCGTGAGAGCATGTCTTCCGTTCGGACATTCTCTGAGTCAGCCCTTGGTTCCTTAGGCTTTTGACGCTCATAAAGTGGAATGTACCTATCGTTGTCACCCTTTCTTTCCTTCCAAGTGGCGTTACGATCACGCCATTATCTATCACGATCTCTCCATCCATCATCTTTTTTCCAACCCTGATTTCCACCCGGCCTTGGGTAGTTTGAATGAAATCCTCCTCCTTGATTTGCAAGGAAGTTCACTTCCTCATTGTACAGTGCTTCAAAATGTGCTTCATCGGGATTTACTCCACCAACACCTACAACATTAAAACTCTTTGCACCACTACCCATCACATTTTTCACCAAAATATCTAGCTGAGTCATCATTTTACCCATATTTTGGTCTCTGCCTTGATCCTTTCTGATATACTCTTTTGTCATCCTAAACGTGAGAGGAGACACTTGGTCCTCACGAGTGTACCATGCTCTATTGATCTTGGTCATGCAATCAAGGAGTTGAGACACTTGTTCATACGGTTGTTGCATAATACCACCAGGAACAAGTTGATCAACAACTCCTTTGTACACTGAATCAAGACTCCTATAGAAGTATTGTAGCAGCACGTCATTTGGAAGTCCATGAGTTGGGCATTGAAGCACCAACTTCTTAAATCTCAGCCATGTCTTGTGTATTGGCTCACCTTCCAAGCGTTTAAAACCTTGTATGGTATCTTTGAGCGTCATCATCTTTGATAGGGGAAATAATCTCACTTGGAATGCTGTGGTAAGCTCATCCCAAGAGGTGATGGAGTCCCTCGATAACTCAGATAACCATTTGGTAGCTTCACCCATCAAAGAGAATGGAAATAACCTGAGACAGACTAATTCTTGTGATATGTTCTTAAATGAGAATGGACCACAAACATCCACGAAGTTCCGAATATGCACATGGGGGTCTTCGTGAGCCAGCCCTCCGTATAATCTTTTCAATTGTAGGAGCTTAAGCATTGTGCTAATGATGTGAAAAACAACGTTCCCTTCAGCTGGAGGTAGACGTAGTGCACCAACACCACCCAATTGAATTTGGTCATTTACATCATTCAGATTTCGAATATCATCTTGGTGGCATACTTGGCTACCATTGCTCCTGTTTACGCTCATCTCTTCCTCTGTTCACAACAAGCAACACAAACAAAAACCAAAGTAAGTCGGTTCAACCATAACACAAAAAGATCACAATTCAACATCAATAATAGAATTTTAAACAACACCACTCCCCGGAAGCGGCACCATTCTGATAGAAATAAACGTCTCAAGTACATCTCATCAGATTTTAGGTGTAAATGATCGTTAGTCAGTATAAAACCCAACATATAGATGGGGTCGAACCCACAGGGAGTGGTACGTGTATGAAATTCAGTTATGAAGTAGTAAACGTGATCTAAGTGGTTATAGGAATAAAATTTATCGAAGACATACAAACAAATCTAAAGGGGTGACAACGAATGTCAGATAGGGGGTTTGGATTTGCAATTAACAACTGAAGCAAGAACAAGAACAAGAACAAGAACAAGGGAAACAATAATATAAAGGGGAATTCTCGGGATGTGGTAGTTTATAAGCTAATTATGCTATATGGTTAATCTAAATCTTACAATAATATGCTGAAACATTGTGGGTAGGCTGGACTTTAAGTGCAACAGCTTTTTCTCGAACAACTATTACGGTTCAGGTGATTTCTTTCGAGTATCAACAAGCTTAACATGATAACCAGTCCACAACCTTAATGCATCCACTCTCTCGAGCTAGATGGGTAGGATTGGATTTAGGATTCACTCTCTCGAGTTGAACCCATATTAACCCAATACCCACAAATCATTAATCAAAAGCTTTGGTTTCAAAACCTCTTTCTCAAGCAAGCTAAGAACTCAAAATTATAATTGCATTTGCAACTACAATTCATATATTAAAACCACATTAAAACAACAATTTCATCATCAAACAACAATACCCATAAGATAATTAGACAAATAAATACATGATCACACCCCAAGAATTGGGGTTTTAGATACACATAGTAAAAACAGAAAAACGGTTACCAAATGCATTAGCCATGATCTGGGTAAGGATTCTCAAGTCTTTACAATGGTCAAATTGAACGAATTCAAAAATCCACTTGCAAATCTTCAAGTTTGAGCCTCCAAATCTTCAAAGTCTACAATGGAACTCAAAAACTAAAAGAAAAATCTACTGAATGATAGCTTGCCTATAAATCTTCGTTTCTAATTTCAATTTATAGTTGCCCAATTTTTGGCCTGAAAAGACATTGGGCGAGATAAGTCGGACTTCGCCGAACAGGTCAGTGATCTGCCGTTTGGTTTAATCCATCGCCGGTTTGCATTGGTCAGTTGTCCTCAGGGTTCTGTGACTTTACCGACTGCCCATTTCTGTCGCCAACTTGGTTTTTCTCCCTAGGGCTGGCACGCTGGAATTTTAGGTGGTCTGAAGAGCCACTTGTCGCCAACTTGGTTTTTCTCACCAGGATCGCTTTTCTTCACTTCTTCAGCTTGTTTGCTCCTTTTTACCCGGTAGTGTCCTAGCCTTGCTCCTTAGCCTTAAATGCTGTAAATCAACACCTTAACATCAATTTAGAGCATAAATTAGGAATTTGAGGACACTAAAACTATCAAAATAAATCCCTAAATGAGTCCAAATCTCGAACTAATCAGCCTGGCTGACAACTTAGTAGAAGACTTAACTCATGAAATAAAGAGCTTTAACTGCAGAGTTTAACTGATTTATCTCAAATAAACTTAACGCAATAGTCTGAATGTACTTAATATGATAAATATAATAGTTTGCAAAACATCTAATAATAAAAGGGAAATAATGAGTAACTCTTAAACTCTAACTATCTATGAAGCCTCTAATGTTTAAGATACGTTTTGGGAAAAGACCCACGACACCTCAAAATAACTAAACTGAAAGTAAATGTGAAGTCTTCCAGAATGTAAGAAGGCTCACAAAATCATTTTGGAGTGTAGAGTGGTCTCAACGGAGCGCATGTTGATGATCCTGAACACTTGTGTCTGCATCACAAAAAGGCAGGTCGAATGACGTCCACACATTGAATGTAAGAGTATGTTATATAGCAGAAGCAAAACGGTTGAAAGAAAGGATAGTAATAGATAAAATATACTCAAGTTGAATGTAATGAGATAAAAGAGTTAAATCATTTAAAGCTTTACAATAACTTACTCATCTCTGAACTCAATATAATAAATGATATACGAAAATATACTTTAACTCTATTTGGGAGATTCTCTAACCGAAAACCATCACTTTTAGCTATGTGATGATACTGCATCTCGCCCAGACTACAAGAACTGTCCTATACCGTGCTAGGGTATAAAACCTCTCAACTAAGTGGATCCACTAAACAATAAGGATTCATCAAAAAAGTATGATCCTTTACCCATGTTGGCAAGACATGGTTTATGAGGATTTTGAGTTGTCAAAACTCATCCCCGAATTAGTGCTCAATACTACTCCCAATAATTATATACTCATGCTCAAATGTATAAAAGATACTCTTTATCTTTTTTCGAGGTAATTACTCAAAATACCCTCTTAAAAGAGATAATCCTCTAAAGAAACTCTAAACCTCTAAACTCATCTAGAAATCAAAGTTTCTCTTTCTCAATGTAACAAATATGATACATTTGAGACTACTTAGTTCCCTTATACTATTTCTCAAAACTCCTCTTTGCTTTCTCAGAACTCAATTTAAAATATTTACGTTTGTTTAAAAGATTCTCAATATGAACTCAATGAATACTCAGGGAAAGGGTTCATGCTAAAGAATAGTCATGAACAATCAACTCAATAAATCTCAATGCACAATATTTAGCAATTCAATAATTAGGAATAGAAATTCAATAGTTTGGAACTCAAGAACTCAGAATTCAACATTAACTCATCTCAAGAATACTCATATCTAAGGATATAACCCTAGATTACTCTTTTACTGATTTGAAAGTAGTTGTAGGGCGTAAGGATGAACTAGTCCAACACTATGATAGCCTTACATACCTGGAAAAAAAAGTTCATTGCAAAGTCGATGAAGCTCAGAGAATCCTCAAAACCCTAGCTTTTCTCCTCTTGGAACCTTGCTCTAAAGACTTGAAGTATTAATGAATGTAGAAGAACTGGCTAGCACTATCTAAGCCCTTATCTAGGTGTAGAAATGTGGTTTTTTAGGCTTAGAATAGGGGTTAAAATGACATAGCTTAGGTATTAACCACATAGGGATTGACCAAAATAGCCATGACTTAAGAAAGCTGATGGGTGACTTATATGGAAGGCTAGATGGTATGTACAAGGCCTCACTGGCCGTAAAGAAAACTGTCTAGAGGAATTTAAGTCTGGCAGCCTTTCAAGGCTGGAATGCCTTCCCTCTACATCCCATACACTTGTAAGCGGACAGTCTAGGGATCCGTACAAGTGAGGCCAAATTCAGGTTGCCTTAAACAACCAACCACTATGCCTAAACGGCTAGTGGTGCCCAATAAAGATCATTTAGGGTCTCGTGAAGGGTCCCTGGCCTCTTTTAAGCTTGTTGACTTACCCATTAACTCACTTTTACCTTTTCAAATCCCGAGGTGTAACAATATCTCCACTTTGGGAATATTCATCCTCGAGTGAAACTCAAGCTAGCATGCAAAAAGTAGGAGAGAAATTATCATCCCTACATGAGCATAAAATAGCAACATACACTCAACATATCCAAATGAAAGAGTACGTTACAATGAGTTAGTACCTTGGACTGGAGCTGAGTCGGAAGAAAAGAGATGAGGGTAACTCTTTTCATATCCTCATCGGCTTCTTATGTAGCCTCCTCAAGAAATTAGTTCCTCCACAAGATTTTGACTGATGTAACCTCTTTGGTTCTCAACTTGAAAATTGGAATCTCCTCATAGGATAGACTGTCCTTTACTCCAATACTTTCAGTGTGCACAATAAGTGCACGATTACCCAAACACTTCTTTAGCATAGAAATATGAAACATTGGACAGACTGCTGCTAACTCTAGTTGTAGCTCCAACTCATAACCTACATTACCAACCCTCTTGGATATTTAGTAAGGACCAATGTAACGGGAACTGAGCTTCCCTTTCCTAGAAAACTCATAACATCCTTCATGGGTGAAACTTTTAGATATACACAATCCTCAACCTTAAAATCCAAATATATTCTTCTAACATCAGTATAGGATTTCTAATGATTTTGCTGTGTTTTCAACCTCTCCTGATTTGTCTTCACCTTCTCAATGGATTGATGAACAAAATCTAGTCCTATAAGCTCAGCTTCACAACCCTCAAACCAGCCTATAGGAGATCTACACCTTCGGCCATATAAAGCCTCATGCAAAGCCATTTGAATACTCGAGTGATAATTATTATTATATACAAACTCAACAAGAGGCAAGTGGTCATCCGAATTACCTTAGAACTCCAAAACACAAGCTCTGAACATTTCCTCTAAGGTCTGAATTGTGCGCTCTACTTGACCATCAGTCTGAGGATGAAAAGGAGTACTAAGGTTTAGCTTCGAACCCAAAACTTTCTTAAAAGACTTCCAAAACTGCACAGTAAACTGAGTACCTCTATTTGAAATAATGGACAAGGGAACTCCATGCAGTCAAACTATCTCACAAATGTAAATTTTTTATATTATTCTGTTGTATTGGAAGTCTTTACTGGCAAAAAAAGGGCTGATTTGGTCATCCGATCCACACTCACCCAAATGGAATCATGTTGTATGCGAGATCGCGGTAAGAAAGTAATGAAGTCCATAGTAATCATCTCCCACTTCCATTACGGAAGTGGTATATTATGATCTACACCACAGTTCCTTGAATTGCTAGCAATTAGCAACAAACTCTGCAATGCAACTCTTCATCCCACTCCACCAATGGACCTTTCTCAAATCATGGTACATCTTGGTGGCACCTGGATGAATCGAATATTGAGAACTATGGATTTCTTCCATGATTCTCTCTAGGAGTTCATCCACATTTGGAACACACAACATACCTTGAGAGCTCAATACACAATCTCCCCCTTGTGCAAAGACCATCACTTTTTGCTTATGCAAATTTTCCTTCAACTCAAGTAAAATAAGATGCTTGTCCTATTTCTCCTTCACTTTTAAAACTAATGATGATTCAGCCCCACTACATTGTTTCCATCTTCTGAGTGTCAACTCGAATTCCATCACTAGACACTATATGGACTAAGAATGTCACAGACTCAATCAAGAACTCACACTTATAAAACTTTGCATAATACTCCTGATCGTTTAGATTTCAGACGAATATTTTGAGATAACTAGTATGGTCCTCCTCATTCCATGAATATATCAATATGTCATCAATAAATAAAATACAAAATATGTCCAGATACTACTTAAATCTTTTGTTCATAAGATCTATGAATGTTGCAGAAGCGTTAGTCAAACCAAATGACATAACAAGGAACTCATAATGACCATAACGGGTCCTGAGTGATGTCTTCAGGATGTCACTTTCTCTAACTTTCAACTGATGATAGCCAGATAAGAGGTCCACCTTAGAGATACAAGTGGCGCTCATAAGTTGGTCAAAAAGGTCATCAATTCTAGGAAGGGGATACTTATTTTTTATGGTGACCTTGTTTCATTGAGGGTGATCAATACACATCCTAAGGGAAACATCTTTCTTCCTCACGAATAAGACTGGAGCGCCCCAAGGTGAGACAGTTTGGTCGAATGAAACCTTTATCGAGAAGATCTCTCAACTGGTCTTTTAAGTCTTTGAACTCAGCAGGAGCCATTCTATATGGCTGAATAGAAATGGGTTGAGTATCGGAAAAAATATTTATTCCGAGAACTATTTCTCTCTCAGGAGGGACTCCGAGAAGATCATCCGGAAAGACTTATGGAATATTACTCACAACTGGAATTAACTGAATAAATGGTGTCTCAACACTAAAGTCATTCACTCAGACTAAGTGATAGATCCAAACCTTAGAAACTAACTTTCTGGCCTTAAGGTATGAAATGAAATGACCCTTAGGCACTGTTGAACTAGTCCTCCACTCTAAAATTTTCTCATCTGGAAACTTAAACTTAACTACTTGGATTCCATAATCGACTGAGGCATAACAAGCAAGAAGTCAGTCCATACCTAAAATAACATAAAAAAGTCCACCATGTCTACATCAACTAACTCTCCCATGGTGTCCTTGTGATATAAAGAGATGGTACAATCACGATAGACTCTTTTTGCTAAAACAGACTCAACACCAGGTGTCGAAACACCGAAGGGCTCAAGAAGTTGTTCGGGGGAAATGTGGAACCTCATGGATACATAAGGAGTCCCACAAGACAAACTCACACTTGGATCAAGTAAGGCATAAACACAAAGAGTAAAGACTTTAAGCATATCAGGGACAACATAAGGCGAGTTCTCCTAATCCTAGAGACTAGGCATTGCACACAAATGGTTTTATACGTCTGCCTGTTCCTGAAGTAGCTCCTTTCCGAGAAGTCATTTATACTAATGTTTCTAAAGAATATTGGGCTCTATTGCCCCCATTACCTTACCTGTTCTTAGGGAAATGTCTCATGAAATAACTTGTCTAACCATACATGAAACAACCATTAGAGCCATCAAGACATTCTTTAGGGTGGTTTCTCCCACTCCTTGTGCAAACGGGGATCCAATTAGCCCTTGTTCCACACTACCCTGAGACTAAGTACCTTGAGCTCTGAAATTCTAAAAAATCTGATTCTTGGAATCATTCCTGTTTCTAAGTGCATGTGAACTAGCTGAAGATGCAGCAGGTTCAGATGACCTCTGATGAATACATAACCAATTCCCATATCTAGTCTTCTGATGGCCATTTTGATTACTTATTGTCTTGGCCCCTTGTCATGAAATTCCTCTCTCTTTTAACTCATCCTCCTTAACCTGCTGCACATGAGTCATGAGTCTAGCTATGTCCATATCCCATATTAATATAGTTGCCTTACGTTTCTTTTTGGATATCTGGGATATCCAAGACCTGAACAAACTCATCCTGCTCCTCATATCTGCCACCATATCTAATGCATAACAGGATAGCTGAGTAAACTTCAGGTTGTACTCATCCATACTCATCACTTATTGTTTTAGATTCACAAACTCTCTCACCATAGCTTACCTTAGCTCTAGGGAAAGAAGCACCCCAAGAAAGCATCCTCAAAGATAGCCCAGCTCAAAAGTGGTGCCCCCTCTGCCTTGTTCTTCTTCCACTGATCATACAATATCCTAGAAAGACTTTTGAGCTTAAATCAGGCTAAATTTAAACGCTCTGTATCAATGACACACATGACCTCAAATACATTTTGAAGCTCTTCCACGAAGTTCTCTGGATCCTCAGTGACCTTTAACCGAGTAAACTCCAGGGGATTCATTCTCAAGAATTCATGGAATCTAGATGTATCAGCTACATTCTGGAGACCCGCTCTTGATTGACCATCCTATTTTGCCACAACCCGAGTTAGCATCTGAATTACATTTCTAAACATAGCATTGGTGACATTTCTCTATAGGGGTTGCACTTTCGGTGCATTGAGAGCGTCTTGATCTTGAGGATCAGCATTCCTCCTAGCAGGACATCCTCAAACAACTCTTTGTGTATGCATGATCTTAAAAGACACACATATGCATGAATTAGAAGAACATTTTATAGAGTTGAACTCTATCGCATGAAAAGGAGGAAAAATAAAGTGAAATGTTCCTAAATGTCGTAGCCTCCACATTATAGATATGGCATGCTTCACACCGATATGAAGGACTCTACGAGACATGACTTCAAAGACACCCTAGGACTCTTGAACCAGTGCTCTGATACCATATTTTTCATGTCCGAGCCTACACCCTGTACATGGCCGGCACTCGAGGACCATTTTTGGTCCTTAAGAAAACGCTTGGCCTGGATGACTACTTAGCGGAAGACTTAACTCAACAAATAAGGAGCTTTAAATGCACAATTAATTTGTTTATCTCAAATAAACTCAACTCAAATATTTGAAAGTAGTCAATATTATAAATATAATAGCTTGCCAAACATCTCAAAATAAAAGAAAAATATTGAGAGACTCTTAAATTCTAACTATTTATGAAGCCTCAAATATTTATAATAGGTGTCGAGACAAGACCCACGACGCCTTAAAACAACAAAACTGAAAGTAAATGTGACGTCCTTTGAAATGCAATGGGGCTCACCAAAACTGTCTACAGTATAGAGGGATCTCAACGGAACATTTATTGATGATTCTGAACACATGTGTCTGCATCACAAAAAGATGCAGGTCCAGTGACATTAGTGCATTGAATGTATGAGAATGTTATATAGCTGAAGTTAAACAACTAAAAGAAATGATAGTAATAGATAAAATATACTCAAGTTTAATGTAAAGAGATAAAAGAGTAAAATCATTTAAAGCTTTAAGAAACTTACTCATCTATGTACTTAATATAATAAGTGATACATGAAAATACACTTTAACGCTATTTAGGAGATTCTCTAACCGACAACCATCAGTTTTAGCTAGTGGTGCCCTAAACAGACATTTTAGGGTCTCGTGAAGGGTCCTTTGCCTGGTTTAGGCTTGTGGACTTACCCGTAATTCAAATTCTTAAATAAAATTCCTCGATGCTTTTACATCTTTAATTTCATAATTCAAATTCATTTCTGACTTTAGAATCCCCAATTTCAAATATTTAAGGTGTGGTAATTTTGTCATTTGAGGTCCAAATTGAAACCTCTTTTCCCCATCTTTCGGGCATGTAATCCTCATTCTAGGAGGACAATATGATGGTTTCCTTTTCATAATTCTGTTGCTTCAATTTGGGGGTAAATTTTTTACCCAATTTTGGTCCGCAAGTTAAGTTATTGATATTGGTATCGTTGGATCCATATTAAATTACTCTTTGTGTTCTTGATAGCTTGGTAGCGATCCAAGGTTTTCTGGAAGGGAAAAACACTGGAGTTATAGTTTATGTGTGGTTTTCGGCGTTGAAGTAGGTTATTGCTTCCTTTTCTTAGACTTGGCTAAGTTAGATTAATTATATTATGGTAGTATTGGATAATTTAGGTTGAACCCTGAGGTTGTGTTGAGCTTTATTGATTTTTGGATAGTTATAGCCATCAGTTTGGTTGTTTAGCTTATGTTTCAGTCGGAGAGGCCTTAGTTTAGGTGATCCTTTTATGAGTAATATACTTAGACCTTGCTTATAGGTGGTGTGCAACTTAATATTGTCTTGTGTTTGAATGGTTTGGTTGGTTTAACTTATGGCATAGATCCTTGAGTTGTGATTTTTTATGTTTATTACACAGTTAGGCCCAAGGCTGTAAGCTTCGATTGGAAGAAGGTCTAGGTTAGTAGTTTTATGGTTTGACGGGTGTTCTACCTTATTCTGTGTGTATGACATGACTTGGTAGTGATAGTTCTTCAGAGGAGTTTCTACTTGATTGAATTTTGGGAAAATGACTTGGTTTGTAAAAAGGGAAAATATCCTTAATGAGTGGAAGTCCTTGAGACCCGTTTTGATTTACAAGTTGTAGAAAGCCCCTTTTACTTCATTTATCACACCTTTCAGTTGTTTTTACCCTAATGAGCGCGATGTATCATTCTAGGTGGCCCGTCTGTTGAGGCTCGGGCTACAGTTTATCATTTAGCTTTGCATTGTTCATAAGCTCAATGTATCATACTAGTCGGCCCGTTGATACATATATATGTGTTATTTGTAAGTTCGATGTGCCATTCCAGGTGGCTCATGGATACATCTATCCGAGTTTTTGGATTACGGTTAAGCTTGAGGTACCATTCCAAGTGGCTCGATGTTTCTTCTGGGCTTAGGATCTTTCCTTTCCTTAGAGTGTTACATTGTATCATTGCATGAGTTAGCTTTGAGTGTGTGGATTGTATGTTTTGTGTGTATCTTGCTTGGTGTTTTTTGCCTGCACCCCTTTATACTCTTGTTGTGCCTTAGCTTCCCCTTGACTTGCTAGTATCATCGTGCTTCTTTTATAGTTTATCTTGCTAAACTCGATCGGCCTATGATGCCTACTAGGTACCCCATGTTTTGGTACTCATATTGCACTTCTGCATCTTTATCTGATGTAGCTCCCAGTTCGAGCCACCCTCAGTGAGCGTTTAGATTTCCTATGGCGGTCACAGACTCAGATTTGTAGTGACATCCTCGCATTCAGAGACTTGTTGTTGTCCTTCTTTTATCCTGAATCTCATGTTGTATTTTGGACTAGTTAGTTCTTTCTATATATATACATATGACTTTCTGTTCATAGTAGCTCTTGTAAATGTGACACCAGGTCCCGGGGATTGGTATCTTGTGTTAGTTTATCTTCTAGTCACGTTGGGGCCTATTTTGTACATTTTGTATCGTACTACAAATATATCTAATATGGCTCTTCATTTTATATACATTATCCTTGTCTTCTGTGTATTATTATTATTATTTATGTTTTATATAAATTATGTCTTCCACATCTTGTTATTTAGGTTTAGGCTTGTCCACTCAGTATGTTGTAGTGGATACCATAAAGTCCCAATTTTGGGTCGTGATAAATCGTCACTTGCCTTCAAGAGAGTGTGCACACTCTCTATACCATATCAACTTTTGGGGGTGTGTTTATTCATTTTCAAAATAGTTTATGAAGGGGGGAGGGGGGTGGGTTATAGGATCCCAGTTAAATTTAGGTATCGTTAAAATTTTTGTCATAGTTTAGGGGGTACTTATGTATTATCTCTAAAAAATTTATTGTTAATTGAGGAATGTTTGATTGGAAACATAAACAACTGTAATGAATGAGCTATAATGGGCTTATTTAAAGATCAAAATAGTAATTACATATATTATTTTTTTTCAAATAATAATTACTGAATTACCAAAAGAAGAAAAAATATATAGATTAATAAACAAAGTAAAATGCAATATATAGAAATAATTGAGTACTATACAAAAGAAGAAATATTCATAATTAATTGGGTAGCGTACAATTAATTAACAAATATGTAGGAGTAAGACAAATGAATGACCCCATACACCGGCCTTGTTTCAGGGTACAAAGTCAAAATTACTTTTTACGTATATACAATAGATATTGAATCTAATTGATCAAACTTTTACTTTGTTCTGAAATGTTCTATGAGGCCAAACGAGATTGTTAGAACATAGTTCGGCACTTCAAGAAAGGTTTGCATACTAGTTATAAAATAACGAAAACTTTAACTTCTTGAATACTTGGTTTTTTAACAGTCATTTTGAACATTAAAGATTTGATTTCAAATACATATTGCATTGTGGGCCGAACACATATGTACTAGGTTTTGTTTTCTCTTCAAAATCACCTAATGGGTCAAATTTATCAATGAAATAGATATTTATATGAATGGGCTAGACCAAAGTGCTAAGCCTATTATTAAAGAAAAGTTTAATGTACAAAAATCTCATACATTTGGTAGTTAATTACAAAGTATCCCGGAAGTTTCTCCAATTACAAAAATCCCAAAATTTTCATTTCTCTAGGATATATTCTTTTGTTGTCCAATACATTACAAATGATACATTACTTAATGGGAGGGATATGTCCGAGAGGGGATAGGGATGTGTCAGATAGTGGAGGGATGTATTCAAGAGGGATAGGGATGTTTCCGAAAGGGGATATGGATGTATTCGAGAGGAGATTTATGTAAAAATATTTAAATGGTAGGAAGTTTTAGAGATTATGATATCTTAACTTTTGTATTTATGTAATTTTTCTTTTAAAAAACTAATCCAATAAAACAAAATAAGAAGTGGAAAGTCAAGAATTAAATAGGAAAGTAAACTAATTTAAAAAATCTAGAGAAATCTTTGAGAACTCCGGCCAGCAGTACGACGATATTTTCAACATTTTATCTTTGTCCTCCCCTACAACCCATGATGAAGATGAAGATAGGAAAGTCAGCAACAACAAAAACAAGAGGAGATATTACGGTTCAAGGTACGCTTCGATTCAATTCTTGCTACAATGATCCAATTTGTTCCTTTTATTATAGATGCTGATAACATGAACCTTGTTATGTATTTCAACCATAACTACGCCATATCTTCTTCTTTCGCTACCAACCTCATATTCGAAAAGCCTCTACTATTGGTTTATAGAAGAATAATAGAAATATTGTCAAGCCAAATATATCAATTCTTGATCTGAAACATACTCAAAAGAACTATTTCTTCATCCGAAAAGCTATTAGGTAAGAAACACTGCACTTTTCCTTATTCATTATCATTGATAAGATGAGATTTATAGAAACTAAGGCCTCACATAAAAAAATAATCTCTAAGTTCCAGCACAAATGCATTTTTTTTAGATAGTTTTAGGTTGTTGTTTACAGCATGCAAGGTCACTCACCACTCACTAATCTTTTCCAATTGTTCTTCCTTGATAGATTGAATTCCAAAGAGATTAATATCACATATATTAGGAGAAATCTAAGATAAGAATCAGTGAAAAGTAGGTAACCGAACATTCTTAAACCAGAAGTCACCAGTTATCATTAGTTGTACCGAAAAGTAGTAAAGGAAAACCTCACCCAATGTCTATGTCTCAGTCTGTATTCATTATACACCTTAAACTCTCACGAGATAGCATGATATATAGACTATATGAAATCCTTTTAGGTATTAGATTAGAGTAAAATTACCTCTTCGTAGTATCCGTTATGTGCAAGCATAATGATAAATAACCAAAATACCTTACTAACTTTTGTGATTGGAAGAGAATCAAGTTCTACTATTATGGGCATTAACTTTTTTTAATGCAATAATGAATTCTCTCTCTTATAGTCACTACTTCTGCCACAAAGTGTAGAAACTTGTAAATTCCTCCCTTTTACTCCTACAATATCATCATCACTATTTCTAAAAAAAATAGTTGAACTAGGGACATGATTACCCTTGGATGTACCATGTATATTAAATTTGTACCAATCAGGACGAGGGTACAATCACCACACAATCTTATAATTATATATGGGCCATTTCTAGGTAAATTTTTAAAATAAGAAAATATGGTACAAACAAACTTATGAATAGTATGAGTGGCAATAAAAAAATAATCTTCTCATAACACAAATTTCTGATCAAGTTGGAATCGACATTTGGGTCCTTGAGTTGACCACGTGAACCATCTCGACTTTTATCTCGATACTTAAATTTGAAATACTATGCACCACAATCTCATATTTTTTTTAAAAAATTTCTTAAAATATGATTTGATAAAAGTATCTTATAATTCTAAGATTGATCATTGTTTTTTCTTTTAAAAAAATCGTTACATTTTAGGTCAAAATAAAGTTAATCTTATTTTGTATGAAATCTAACACAAACATGAAGAAAATTATGACCCAACTAACACTATCTATGGAACCTCTAACAAAAAACTCACAAATTCTATATTTCAAAGACTTCCTAGCTAATTCTAAAAAAAACAAACAAATAAATACACAATTGAATATGAAGAAAAGAAAATATTCCATGAAACATATCTGACCAATAGGTTTTGGAGAAAGAGAAGGCCCTAGCTTGTAACCTGGTCATTTGAAAAACATGTATCAACATTGACATAACCTACTATAGGTCCCAAGTAAATGAATAGTCAGTACACCCACAAATATACTCAATAAATCTCAATAATCCCCTCACTAATGCTGGAACGAGACTTAGCAAAACATGAACGCATTATGTATAAATTCTTAAAATCATGAGAACATTTAAAAGCATTTGAAATATCTAAACTTTAATATTGTTAAAAATATTCTTGACAAAATCTTAACATGAGCTTGAAAAAAGAAATTTTTACCTGAAAAATATAATTTGACTCTAGTCTTATTCTTCATTTAAGTGATAATATGATCAATATGACAGACACTCTCATCCCGATAAACTAAGCCATCTATTTGTGGTGCCACACAATTTGACCATACTTCGCTAGCACACATTCTTCTTCTTATCAAGACATTCTTTCATAGTGCCTCAACAAATGATACACTAATCTCCTACTCTAACATAATGAGTTGTGGAGTAAATCACAATCGATTTCAAAACAAAGTAACTATGATAGAAAATCTAGACATAAGTTGGTTGGCGTTGTAAATAATAAAGAACGAAGAAACAAGAAGCCTAATTTCAGTCATCGTCGAAGGTCTTTAACGGAGTTCATTGCACTTCATCGGTGTTCGCTTAAGGTTGTCGTGGATTTGGGTAGCCATAATAGGCTACTTACCTATCATCAAAGTATCTAGGTCATCGAAGGATTACATTTTTGGTATTAGAAGTAGGAGAGAGAGAGAGAGAGAGAGATGTAACAACAATAAAGAGACGTTATCAATGTTAGTAGTAGGAGTACTAAACAGGTGTTCCAAAAAGAGACAATCGGTTAAAATTTCATAAAGAAGACTTGAATGTAATTTTAGTAATGTTAATGATATTAGCAATGGTGAGGGAGGGATAGTAAATGCTTGTGGTGGAAGAATAAAGAAAGGGAATGGGTATCTTGGGTTGGATCACTGAGGTGTCATGTTATGTGGTGTACACATCATTAAAATATTAGTATCACATAATAATGTCTGTCCACACTGGACAATCCTAAATTCCTAATGAATGAGGGGTATATTTGAACAATCTAGGTAATCGTAGGTAGCGATGTTCCTAAAAAATAAATAAACCAAACCAAGCCAAAAAGTAAATCATATCATAAAAACTCGATAGTTTCTCTGTTTGTTTTTAATATTAAAAACCAATAAAATTTGGATTGATTTTGATTTTAAGAAAAACCGATAACTGAAAAATTAAATCAAACCAACTATACAACTACTATTTAATATTGATAATTTTACACATATTTTCAAATTTTATAACATATATTATATTTTATTCTTTTAGGCCGAAGTAAAGAAAATAGGTAAACAACAAATGTTCTAGTGGCACAAGTAGGGGTTTATATTTGTTTGTTTCTATTATCATGGGCAAGAAACTGGTAACTCTTCTTTTAGAAGCGCAGCATCTAGTAAGCACATATTGAGGTCAATTAGCTACAAAAGTTTGATGGATCCATTTTTTTATTCTATTAAGTGATGAAAGAAAATAAATAAAGTTTCTTTGATTTTCTTAGATTCTTCACTTTTGAGTGGTGAGTTTTTTTTTTATCGACTCCTTTTGTTATTCTCCGATATATCAAAATTAGATCACTCCAATATCAAATATCTTGCAAGAAATTACACCATTTTTAACAAATCAATCAACCTTATTTTAAAAAACTCGATAAAATTGAGAAAATTGAATTCACCAAAAAACTGACTTAATTGGTTTAACATGATTCTTCTAGTTAAAAATTTGACTTAATTGGGTTGGTCATATTTTTGATAAAACTGCCTCAAATGTACAAACAATAACTATCTAATAAAGGTTAATCAACTATATTGCATGCCAACTCGAGATCTATATATTTTGGTTGGATTCCCCGTTCTATCAATTAGTGGGTTCGAATTCCCATTGATCATCTGCTTGTAAAATGAATTTATCAAAAAAGAAGAGAACAACAAACTTTGAGGCTGGAATATATTCACAATATTTTAAAAAAAACTAAAATAAAAGTTTCAAATAAAAAAAACTTTAACAAAAATAAAATAGTTTTTTATTTAAAGATCTGATCGAGCCTGCACCCTAAATATTTCAACTAGTAGAATTTATCACCAAATATGGGATTTAGGTCTATCCTAACTTCCACTTAATCTACTATCATGTTGGTTGGTGATCAAGATGAGTCATGCATAACAAAATCAAACAGACAACAAACTATCAAAAATGAGTAATTTTAGATAATCGCAAATAATACAATACAATAATATTATACTAGAAACCATTGCCACTAAAATATGACATATTATTCAAGACTCTTGATGAAGAAATAAAGAAAAGAGCAACAATCCGTATAGCATCTCATCTTTCGACATAATGACATATATAATTAAAAAAAACTTACTCTTAATCTTTAGAAGCATTTGCGTCAATATCAAACCATCACCTCCACTTTGGAATATCAGTTGCACATGATAGTAGTTTTGATATCATGAATTTTATGAGAGATGAGTTGCAGCAGGTGCTGTTTACCAATACTTGGAACCCAAAAGTCACCAGCGATACACTTCAGCTAATGTCCTTATATTTCTTTCCAGAAGTTCCATTGAAAATATTATCCCCCCCTCCCCCCCGCCCCTAAAAACCTTTATGACAATCAAGAACTATTGGAATTACAGATCGGGCAAGAGAGCCACACAAGATGAGTCCCCTCCCCCCCCAATTCGTATCCAAATTTAATACTAGAGAATCAATTGTTCCATTTATTAAACACTTCTCCTTTGCTTTAGTTACTGCATTTGAAAAAATTCTCCTCTTCAATTTCTGCTTTGACAGTTGATGTTGTATTTTGTTCATTATTTTTGAACTTTAAAAATTTCTTCTTTTGGTTTTGTGCTTAAAAAACGCCTTCAATAACCCTGTCATGTCTAAAAGATCTTTTGAATGTGTTTTAATATGAACATTTGTAGGATTTGTAAAATATTATTCTGAGGATTTTTCTTCCATCACAACATCACATATCACATAGGTTTCAAAATATGATTTTATGCTCAGACCAAATTTAATAGTTTTCGTGTGTGGAAATTTGTGGGGCATTTAAAGGGAGACTGTTTCTTGCCATTTCTTGAGAGTGTAAAAAACATTGTCCAGATGGAGAAAATATAATGAGTTGGGTGATCAAATATTAGAAACATTAGTAGATGTACCATATCGTAAGTGAACTCTACCAGAACTACAGGAAGCACCATGTTTGGGATTGCCAATGAGGTCCTTTCTACAAACCATGGAATTTGTTTCTCTTGAAGGCTCTAACCCTTTCTTTTGAAACTAGGGTCATCGCTCACATCATGGCTACCACTCTCCTACCTCATGAAAGGTTTCTGTCCTCCCTTACTTAGCATGATACTCTCCTTACCTACTACCTTATATCCACGCATAAACTTAAGCTTTCTTCAAATTGCATTATGGCATGGTCATCTCACGTATTCTTGATGAAAATAATATCAATTTGGTTGAAATCCCTGTCCTTCCTGTCAAACAGTGTTATTACCCTAAGGTTTTCATTAGTTGGGCTATGTTCCCACTGAGGATTACTGGGTTCTCAACCATGAGTTTGATGCTCCTGCAGTTGCCACCTCTTCAAAGGTAAAAGCTCATTCCTCTTTGATTCTATTGGGCTTACATGCTGATATTCTGGCCATGCTTGATGCTATGGTTGAAAAACTTGAGTCTTTCAAGGACATTCTTATTGGCACCCAATTTCAGATTTAGAAGGTCAAAGAAACCACTTAGTTGTTTTAGTGAAAGTGCTGATTTATTTAAAATTTCAGATTTGAAAGGCTGTTGTGTTTCATTACCTCTTGTTGGAACACTGGTGTGATACAAGTACTTTTAATGCTTCACCATGAGTTTGAACTGACAATGATTAAGTAATTTTCATTCTAAGGAGATGGTTGTATTTCCTCTCCTTGGAATTCTTCATCTATCACACCTCAGTTTTAAGGTTATCTCGAGTAGCTATACTAATAACTATCCTTGGTTTAATGAAAGAAACTATACATATCAGAGTTAAAGTCATGCATTAGTTCAGATGAAGAATAAATGGCATATAGGTATATACTTGAAATGGAATCAGAAGCATATGCTCTCGTTAAATTATAACTGCAAGTTATTTATTAGTAATATTTGAAATTCAGTTACCAATGATATTTGGCAAGAAAGTTTAACCTGAGATCAACATGGCGATCAAGGCTTGTCCAATATCACCGACTTTTGAAGAAATGATGGGACACAGATAACTTAGTTCTAGGAAGAAATCCATGTGAGAAATGATTATTAATCTTTATATATATTCAAATGGCTTAAGGTAATAATCTCATTCGTGGATTTGAAATCTTGTGTTTTTATATTTACATATGTACTTTGTAATTTATGCGAGGTAACCCTGATGATCCAAATTATCTCAGAGTTGCAAATTCTACATATTTTTCAAGGATTAGTAAATATATGACTTGTAAACTTAAAGTCCAATACCAATAAATTTGATTCAGAAAGCCCCAAATATTAATGCTTGAAAATCAATTCTAGCATATAGATAAGAATTACGACCTTTTACCAAGCTATGGGTTGTGGGGTTAGTACTTGTTCTAACTTCTCTCTCTTTTATTTGGTTAGCAGGCAACCTAGCTATGTAAATATTAAAGAATTTTTGATTGATGTCCCGTTTATTTCTAATTGTGGAAAGTCTGAATTTATATTATTTATATTACAGTTTATTAAGTGTTTTTCTCTTTGATATAATCCCTAGTTTGTCTTTAATAGGTATGAATTGTTTAATATTGTATGGAATTTATCATTAAATAATTACTCAATTATATATATAGACTTTTTATCATTACTCTATCCATAATTAACACACAACCACTATTATCTACTTTTGAGGCACGATCTTTCTCCCATAACGAGCCATCACGAGCATTAACAACCACTCCACACATAGGGGTAGAAAATGGATAGCTTGGACTAAAGTTGGGCGGGTTAAGATGATCTGAAACAATAGATGGGTCAACGCCCAACCTAGTCCAAATCAATCTTGGGCTAAGATAGGTTGGGTCAAGTTGGGCTGAATTGTCACGCCCCAAGGCTACCCCCTTGATGTAACACGGGACCTAGGATTAGGATTGACCCCAAGCTAACCCTGTGTGTGGCATATCATAAGCACACTGAAAGATAACTAAATAAACATGAACTATGCGGAAGCTAAAACAATAGATAACTGGAAAATGGGGGAAATCCAACTAGTCTGAATGTATAAACCATACTGAGAGTTTAATAATAACTGAAAGATAACCTCAACAATTTAACCTGATTCTACTACTATGTCTGAAAAGCCTCTAACTGAGTTGAGTTGCTGGGACATGCCCCTAGCTAACTCTAACAAAAATTGAAAACTAAAAAAAAGACTAAAATGAAAGCATGTATGTTGTCCTCGAAATATGAGGACTCACCACTGCAACTGCTGAGTGCGGATCGAGAATCGATCTAAGCGCGATCTGGATGCTGAGTACCTGAACCTACATCATGAATGGATTTAGCGCAGAGTATGTGTCAGTACTTTGAATGTACCGAGCATGCAGGATATAGATACTAAGCTGAACTAACATATACATAAGCTGAAACAAGGCAAAAAGGAACAATACTGTAAACTGGGCAAGAATGTAAATAATGAAAAGATAACTGAAAAACAAAGCTGAATGCAATGACCAAGTACTAATCATGAACATGACATGCTAAACTGAATACTAAAGTATATACTGAAAACCTGGTAAAATTCACTAAGAGTCTGACTGTGGGAGCTACTATTAACCGACATAAAACCATTTGAGCTAAACGTGGAGTCTGATTTATATGCCCCATTGCGAGAACCCAATATACCTTGCCAGGGGTATAGAAGCATGACTGGAATGATCACTAAATCTGCTGCCCAAAAGAGGGGACTTATACTCCTACGGGGGCACGCAGTGCTAGGACTATGAGGGTATGCTGAACCCTAGTCCAACTCGGTGCTAAGTCTGCTCCCAAATGAATATGGATATGATACAAATGTAACCGACATACTTAATAGCTCAAATACTGACATGCAATCTGAGAATGCAACATTTATAAACTGATAATGTATCATTTGAAATCTGGAGCATGATTATCTGTTTAACTGACCTAGCAAGTATAATTCATGAACTAAGAGAATTTATACAAACTATGGTTCTGAGTTTCATACAAGGAATTAAGTAACCTTTCCAACATAACGTGTAATTTTAATTAAGGATACTACAACAGCTAAATCACAACAAAATCCCAAGGTTTTAGAAACCCTAGGTCTAAACAAGATATGGAGAATCACGGAGCTGACAAAATACTAGGGACCTAGTGGATGAAAGGAACTCACTAGTGAAATCCCACATACCTAGTGATGAAATCTACGGAGAATTCCTTCGATTTCGGGGCTGAAACTTGAAGAAAACCTTCATCTTGTTCTTGAGAGGCTGGTCGACTTTTCCTTCTTTTTCTGCTCTAGCTTCGAATGATTTTGGAGAATAGAGGTTTTGGTTAGGTTCTGACTAGATTATTAGGCTTAATTTGAGTTAAACGACGTAGTTAAAATGCCCAATGCATAGGGGAAAAGAAAAAAACAACCCTAACTTAAAAGCTGACGAGGCCTTCCTCGGAGCCACAAACGGACCGTCAAAGGGACCACGACCCTTCAAGTGGATCGTGGTTCTTCACTTGCGCTGGGGGTCTGCTGGCTGAAAGACGACGGACCCTCTTACGGCCCGTCATCGTGACCACGACCCGTGGAGGGCTACGTGGTCTGATGCTTGAGCCCTGGTGGCTCAGACTCACCTCCACGAGCCTTCCCACGGCTCGTGTTGTGGTCCACAGCCCGTGAAGGGCTCTGTGGTCCACCACTGCTGAGTGCAAGCCACGAGCAGGTCAACGAACCGTGGTTCCTTTCACGGTCCGTGAACCCTTCCGTGGTTCACCAAAATTTCTACTGTTCAGGTCTGTTAAGTTCTGAGATTTTACAATATGTCCCCCTTCGGAACATTCGTCCTAGAATGAAGTCTAAACTAGCTGAGAATGGAGGGAAAGAGCTGCAATCCCTACCACCAAGTACTAAAAACTAATATCTAACTGAAATGAGTTCCAAGAACATGCAAATATGCTGAAATGCAAGAATAACTGAGGGAACAAGATACTGAGACTGAATTACACAAGAGTAACTGAGAGACTAGAAAGGAACTATTACCTTAAGCTGAAACGGAATCGGAAGGAAAGAGGTGAGGATACTTGTCCTTCAAGGGTGCTTCCACTTCCGAAGTAGCTCCCTCTACGGACTGACTCCTCAACAAAACCTTCACTGAAGCGACTTCCTTATTCCTCAACCTACGAACGTTATAGTCAAGGATCTCAACTGGAACTTCTTCATAAGTGAGACTATCCTTCACAGCCACACTCTCTAATGGTATTATTGATACCGCATCATCCACACACTTCTTCAACAAGGAAATGTGACAGACTGGATGAACCGCTGCTAGTTCTACTGGAAACTCTAACTCATATGCCACATTACCAACCCTTTTTTCAGGATTCTGTAAGGACCTACATATCTAGGACTGAGCTTCCCTTTCTTGCAAAATCTCATCATCCCCTTAGTAGGTGACACCTTTAGGAAAACTAAATCATTGATTTCGAACACTAAGTCCCTTTTCCTCACATCTGCATAGTACTTCTGACGACTCTGGGATGTCTTTAGTCTAACTCTGATGAGCTGAACTTTTTCCATAGCTTCATGAACGGAATCTAACCCTATCAAGACTGCTTCACCTACTTCAAACCAACAAATCGGGGACCTGCATCTACGCCCATATAAGGCCTCACAAGGGGTAATCTAAATACTGGAATGAAAGCTATTATTATCGGCGAACTCTATAAGAGGTAGGTGATCACCCCAACTACCCTTGAAATCGATCACGCAAGCTCTCAAAATGTCCTCTAAGGTCTGAATGGTACGTTCTGCCTTACCATCCGTATGTGGATGAAATGTTCTACTGAGATTTACCTAAGTACCAAGACCATTCTAAAACGATTTCCATAAATGAGAGGTAAATTGAGGACCTCTATCTGAGATGATAGACAAGGGAACCCCATGCAACCTGACTATCTCATTGATGTAGAGTGTGGCGTAGTCCTCCGCTGAATCTGTAGTCTTGACAGCCAAGAAGTGAGCGGACTTAGTGACTCTTTCTACTATCACCCAAGACAACGAGTACGAGGTTAGCCCGTCATGAAGTCCATATTTATCACTTCCCACTTCCATGTTGGAATGTTAATTTCCTGAGTCATACCTCCTGGTTTTTGATGTTCTACCTTAACATGTTGACAGTTAGAACACTTAGCCACAAAATCTGCTATGTTTCTCTTCATGCCGTTCCACCAAAAGAATTCTCTTAGATTATGGTACATATTAGTGGCACCTGGATAAATGGAATACCTAGAGTTATGAGCTTTTGTAAGGATCTGCTGCCTCAACTCACCCACATTAGGAACACATAAGCGGCCCTGGTAACGAAGTACACCATCTCCCCTTTGGGAGAAAACCTCAACTTTCTGCAGATGAACTGCACCTTTCAACTGAAGTAATATAGGATCACTATCCTGTTTCTCCTTAACCTCCGCTACCAATGAAGATTCTGTTCCGTTCTGAACTATCACCCCACTATCTGATGTGTCCGTAAGGCAAACTCCTAACCGAGCAAGCCGGTGAACATCTTTGGCTAGCTCTTTTATTTCTTCCTCAACATGTGCTACACTACCCATAGACAGGCTACTGAGAGCATCAACCACTACATTGGCCTTACCAGGATGGTAAAGAACATTCATGTCATAGTCTTTGAGGAATTCAAGTCATCTCCTCTGATGAAGATTCAACTCTTTCTGGGTGAACACATACTGGAGGCTCTTATGGTCTGTGAAAACATCAACATGAAGACCATACAAGTAGTGTTTCCAAATATTTAGGGCAAATACTACGGCTGCAAGCTCGAGGTCATGAGTTGGGTAGTTCTTATCATGAACCTTAAGCTGTCTAGAAGTATAAGCTATGACCTTACCTCGCTGCATCAACACACAACCTAGTCCAACGCTGGATGCATCACAATAAATTACATAACCGTCTGACCCATCTGGTAGAGTCAAGACCGCAGCTGTAGTCAACCTAGTCTTCAGTTCTGAGAAGCTTTTCTCACACTCATCTGACCACTGAAATTTGACCTTCTTGTGAGTCAACTTGGTCAACGGGGAAGCTATGGATGAAAATACTTTAATAAATCTCCTGTAATAACCGGCCAAACCTAAGAAACTTCTGATATCTGTTGGAGATGTGGGTCTGGGACAGTGTTTCACTGCCTCAATTTTCTGAGAATCCACTCGGATCCGTTCACTAGATACCACATGACCAAGGAAAGTGACAGGCTGTACCAGAATTCACATTTGCTGAACTTAGAGAATAACTGGCAATCTTTGAGAGTTTGCAGAACAACTCTCAGATGAGTCGCGTGCTCCTCCTCACTCGGAGAATAAAGGAGGATACCATCAATAAAGATGATGGAGAACAAGTCCAAATACTGTTTGAACACCCTGTTCATTAATTCCAAGAAAGATGCTGGAGCATATGTTAGTCCAAAAGAGATAACTACAAATTTATATTGACCGTACCAAAACCTGAAGGCTGTCTTCGGAATGTTACTATCTGTGACTCTAAGCTGATGATAGCTGGATCTGAGGTCTATCTTAGAAAAGTAACTAGCACCCTGAAGTTGGTCAAACAAGTCATCAATCTTAGGAATGGGATACTTATTCTTGATGGTGACTTTGTTCAACTGAAGATAGTCAATGCACATTTTGAGAGAACCGTCTTTATTTTTCACGAACAACACTGGAGCACCCCATGGAGAGATACTAGGTCTGATTAAGCCCTTATGTAGAAGGTCTTTCAACTGCTCTTTCAATTCCTTAAGCTCGGCTGGAGCCATTCTGTAAGGAGGAATCGAAATAGGTTGGGTATCTGGAAGAAGATATATTGTGAAGTCGATTTCCCTTTCGGGAGGAACTCCAGGAAGATCTTCTGGAAACACTTTTGGAAACTTATTTACTACTGGGACTGACTCAAGAGTTGGGGTTTCAGAGTTTGAATCCTTAACCTGAACAAGATGATAGATATACCCCTTGGAAATCATTTTTCTGACCTTAAGGTAAGAGACGAATCGACCCATAGGTAGTGAGCTACTACCCTTCCATTCTAAGAATGGCTCTTTTGGAAACTGAAACCAAACAATTCTAGTTCTACAATCGACTAAAACTTTACTGGAATGTAACCAATCCATAACTAGAATGATATTTAAATCTACCATGTCTAAGTCTACAAGATCTGCTGAGGTGACTTTCTGAGAGACTGTGATAGGGCAATTTATGTATACCCATCTAGCTATAACTGGGTCACCAACTGGAGTGAGTCTGAGAAGGGTTCTGAGAGAGTTTCTAGACTGACACTGAAGTTTATTGCTATATAAGGAGTTACAAAAGACAATGTAGCCCCTGGATCTAAAAATGCATAAACATCTAAATGAAAGACTCGTAACGTACCAGTGACCACATTAGGAGAATCTTCCTGATCCTGGGGAGCCTAGAGAGTATACAACCTGTTCTGGCGCTGACCGCCACCTGTACCGGATGAAGTACCCTATTGATTTGGGTGACCTGTTGGTACTGCTGGAGCTGTAGACTGAGCCCTATTGTTATTACCTCCTTGCCCATGTCTGGCAGAAGGGCAATCCTTCAACCTATGGCCAGACTGACCACACCCAAAGCACCCTTCCTTGCCTGCAAGACACTCACCCGGATGGTTCTTACTACACTTTGGACAAGTTCGGTAAGTCCTGCTACCTCAAGCACTCCCTTGAGACCTAGAGCTTGATGCTCTACCTTTCTGATCTTATCAAACTCTGGGGGATAGAGCACTAGCTGGTGAAGGTGCTAGGACTGTAGACCTCTACTGAAACTGTGAGCGATTCTGACCACTCGACTTCTGCTGAGGGTATTCATAATTCCCTGTTCTACCCTTCTTGTTGTCCTTAGACATTTCCTTAAGCTTATCTCCCTCAACCTGCTCAACATAAGTCATGAGTCTGGAGATATCCATATCCCCTAACAGTATAGCGTTCCTGCACTAAGTCTTTACCAGATCAGATACCCTAAATAAGAACTTACTCATTTGTGCACTTGAATCGGCAACCATGTGTGGAGCATACCTGGAGAGCTGAGTGAACTTTAGCCAGACTCTTGGACCGACATTGAACCCTACTTCAAGTTCATAAACTCTTGTGCCTTAGCTTCTCTCAATTCCCTTGGGAAGAACCTGTCTAGGAAAGCTCCAGTAAAACAATCCCAAGTCAGAGGAGCTGCATCTGCACCCCTGTTACCTTTCCACTGAGTGAACCAGCTATTAGCCACATCCTTAAGTTGGTAGGATGCCAACTCAACACTCTCAGTTCCAGTCACTTGCATTACTCCAAGAATTTTCTTAACCTCATCAATAAAGTTTTATGGGTCCTCACCAACCTTCGACCCTAGAAACTAAGGAGGATTAATCCGGACAAAGTCTCGAACCTTAGCTACAGCTGATCCACCATTGGTGTTAGTAGGAACTGGACCTGCTGATTATTCTTATTTGCCACACTTTGAGCCAAGAGGTGGATTGCACTCCGAAATTCTACATTCCTAACCTCATTATTTGGGACTGGAGGAATTGCTTTAGCATTGCGTGCATTAGCATTCTGTGTGTTAGCTCAACGAGGAGGCATGATCTGAAACGCATAACGATGAATTAGAAAGGAGAAGTTGGATCATACCCACACACGATAAGAATAAAAAAGAAAGTGAAGTATCTTCTTAAGACACTTCGCAGCCTCCCTCTCATAGATGCGGTGCACTTCACACCCATGCAAGAGACTCTACTTAGTGCGGCTTTCAGACATCCTAGGAGTCTTGAACCTAAGGCTCTGATACCAAGTTTGTCATGCCCCGAGGCTACCCCCTCGACGTAACACGGGACCTATGATCAGGAAGGACCCTAAGCAAACCCTGTGTCTGGCATATCATAAGCATACTTAAAGATAACTAAATAAATATGAACTATGCGGAAGCTAAATCAATATATAACTGTACAATGGGGGAAACCCAACTAGTCTGAATGTATAAACTATACTGAGAATTTAATAATAACTGAAATATAACCTCAACAGTTCGAGATGATTCTACTACTATGTCTGAAAAGCCTCTAACTTAGTTGAGTTGCTAGGACATGCACCCCAGCTAACTCTAACAAAAACTGAAAACTTAATAAAAAGACTAAACTGAAAGCATGTATGTTTTCCTCAGAATATGAGGACTCACCACTGAAGCTGCTGATTGCGGATCGAGAATCGATCTAGCGCGATCTGGATGCTGAGTACCTGAACCTACATCATGAAAGGATGTAGCATAGAGTATGCGTCAGTAGTTTGAATGTACAGAGCATGAAGGCTATAAATACTAAGTTGAACAAACATATATATAAGCTAAAACCAGACATAACTGAACAATACTATAAACTGGGCAAGAATGTAATTACTGAAAAGATAGCTGAAAATCTAAACTGAATGCATTGACCAAGTACTAATCATGAAAATGACATGCTAAACTGAATACTGAAGTATATACTTAAAACCTAGTCAATTGCACTAAGAGTCTGATTGTGGGAGCTACTATTAACCGACATAAAACCACGTGAGCTAAATGTGGAGTCCGATTTATACGCCCCATCGAGAGGACCCAATATACCTTTCTAGGGGTATAAAGGCATGAATGGCTTGATCACTAAATCTGATGCCCAATAGAGGGGATTTATACTCTTACGGGGGGCACGTAGTTCTAGGACTATGACGGTACGCTAAACCCTAGTCCAACTTGGTGCTAAGTCTTCTCCCAACTGAATATGTATATGATACAAATGTAATTGACATACTGAATAGCTCAAATACGGACATGCAATCTGAGAATGCAACATTCATAAACTAATAATGTGACATTCGAAATCTGGAGCATGATTATTTGTTTAACTGACCTAGCAAGTATAATTCATGAACTAAAAGAAATTATACAAACTAGGGTTCTGAGTTTCATACAAGGAATTAAGTAACCTTTCCAAGAAAACATGTTATTTCCATTAAGGATACTACAATAGCTAAATCTCAAGAAAATCTCAAGGTTTTAGAAACCCTAGGTCTAAACAAGATATGGAGAATCAAGGAGCTGACGGAGTTCTAGGGTCCTAACAGATGAAAGGAACTCACTAGTGAAATTCCTTTGATTTCGGGGCTGAAACTTGAAGAAAACCTTCTTCTTGTTCTTGAAGGCTGGTCGACTTTTTCTCCTCTTTCTTCTCTAGTTTTGAATGATTTTGGAGAATAGAGGTTTTGTTTAGGTTCTGACTAGATTATTAGGCTTAAACTGAGTGAAACAACGTAGTTTAGGTGTAAGACGACGTAGTTTAAATGCCCAATGTATAAGGGAAAATACCTAAACGACCCTAAATTAAAAGCTAACGAGGCCTTCCACGGAGCCACTGATGGACCGTCAAAGGGACCACGACCCGTCAAGTGGGTCGTGATTCTTGGCCAGTGCTTACTGGTTTGGGGGGTCCATCCACGAGCCCTACCATGGCCCGTGTGAAGGACCACGGACCGTGAAGGCCACCGTGGTTCTTCACTTGGCCTAGGGTCTTCTGGCTGAAGGACGACGAACCCTCCCACAACCAGTAATCATGACCACGGCTCATGGAGGGCTACGTGGTCTGATGCTTGAGCCTTTGTGGCTCTGCCTCACCTCCACGAGCCTTGCCACAGCTCGTGTGGTGGTCCACGGCCCGTGAAGGGCTCCGTGGTCCACCACTGCTAGGTGGGTGGGAGCCTTGAGCAGGTTGACGGACCGTGGTTCCTTTCACGGTCCGTGAACCCTTCCATGGTTCACCAAAATTTCTGATGTTCAGGTTTGTTAAGTTCTGAGGTGTTACATGAATGATGTATCATAACCCAACCCATCCAATTTTACTCTACTGTTTTATTTCCTTTTATACATATCAATAAATTTTTGTACCCAAATATCCACAAAAATCTTCATAAATAATTATGTATTACTCCCTGCATCCCAATTTATATGACGTAGTGTGATTAGACACAAATTTTAAGAAAGAAAAAAGGACTTTTAAAACTTGTGGTCTAAAATAAGTCATAAATATTTTTTGGCTATAAATCATCTTATTAGGGAATATATCAATAATTTAAAATTAAATTGTTATTAAACACAGAAATATTTCATTTTTTAGACTGTCTATAAAAGAAAGTATGCCATATAAATTGGTACAAAAGCAGTACATATTATAAGATTTTATGAATTTATCTACTTGTACAACCACAATTATTTTAAAAAAAAATACTAATTATAAATAAATAAGTATAACATATATTTGATATATATATAACAACAACTAAAATATATGAAACAAAATAATGGGTCGAGTCTTGGATGGAGGACAGGGTCAGGTCTCGAGTCCGTATTAGGGCCTTGAGTAGGGGTCGGTTTGAGTTTTAAGATGGGATCAGGTCTCGATTCGAGGTTGTGAGATCATAACCATCTTGTGTGTTTCTTGGTCATGAAGACCAATGCATAGAAAATATAACCCAAGTAATGCGTGAGATAATAACCATCTCCTATGGAGGTGGTAGAAGGATACATCACATATGTAGTTTATACATTGTAGATAAAAATAGAGAGACTTTACCTCATACAAAGATCATCATTATTTAAAAAATAAATTCAAAAAAAAAAACATACAAAAATCATAAATATTTCTATTCAAGATGAGAAATAGACTAGATGAACTCATCTCTAATTGAAAGTAAGTCAATCAAGCAAACACAAAAAATGTAGCTCCGAAAGTAGATTAGTGTAATACTATGAACGGTAGAATCATCTTGACCGATAAAATATCAATAGAGGGTTCATATTATTAGGATAAATCTTTCAAAGCACTTTATTGACTCCATCTCAGAATCCGTCAAGGAAAACCAAATATATATAGGATGAACTGATAATATCTAACCAAACTGAAGGGAAAATACTACAATGAGTAGTGGACCGTACTTACAATAATATTTTGATAACAAATCATCAAGAAGAAAATTCATGAAAAAATCTCAAACCAACTCAAAATAATTTAGAAAATTGTTGTGGCCTACATAAGACGTAATGTGGGAAGATAAATTAAGTTGAATTACCTTGGAGTAAACATTAGGCATATCCTGCACAATGAAACTAGAAGGGCGCCTCCTACAATTCTCAATCTTAAATTGACATGAACCTTCTTGGATTGTGTCAATAGACAAATCCACAACAACCTAATTACTTATAGGATGTTGGTGGCAGAAGTGGAGAAATTTTATTTCACGAATAGGGAACAGATAAGAAATAATTTGAAATTATGTTTGGCGTATTCTAAGATGGAGTCCATAGAATAATACTTTGAAAGTTTTAGCCTAATAATGTGAACCCTTTATTGATATTTTATCGGTCAAGATGATTCTACAGTTCATCATATTATCCTATCATCTTTTTTTGGAACTACATTGTTTGTATTTTATTGATTGGCTTACTTTCTATTATAAATGAATTCATCGAGACTATTTCATATAGTGAATTTATAAATTTATGATCTTTGTATTAGGTAAAGTTTGTGTATTTTTATCTTTGTTGTATTGACTACAAATTTGATGTATCTTTCTACCACCTCCACAGTAGATGGTTATAATATCATAATCCGAGACTACCCCCTAGTTGTAAAACGGTGGTTAGAGCCACAAGTGACCTCAAGTTAACCTATGGTCTGGCATAACACTAAGATTTGTATAAAAGACAAATGAAAATAAATTATGCGGAAGTTGAGCCCAATAGATATATGAAGTCTAAATCATAAACCTTAATACTAAAAAAAGAATTCGTTGAACATAACAAAAAGCTATGAACTAACATTTGACAGCCTTCCTGAAAAGCCTCTTCTAAAATGAGTTGTTGCGACATACTCTTGATAATTCTAACTATTTGAAAACTTGAAGACAAAACAAAAAACAAAAACCTAAGGGTTGTCCTCAAATGGTGAGGACTCACCAACACTAATGTTGGGCTAATTAGAAATCATACTAACTACAAGCTAGATGCTAAGCGTCTGAATCTGTATTATAAAATAGTATAGCGAAGAAAGGTATGTGGTCAGTACTTTGAATGTACTGAGCATGTGAGACATGCATTATACAATTATTCTAAACATGCCCAATATGAAATGCTGAACTAAATACTACCGACATATATAATCTTAAAGACAATGACCACATAGTAAAACATGCAACTGATAAGTATTGAACTAATATAACTAAGTAAAAAGTCAATGCAATAACTAAAACTGAACCGTGGGAGATAGTAGTAACCGACACATAACCATGTGATCAAAACATGGAATTTGATGTATAATCCCCGTAAAAAAGGCCGAATATACCTTGGTAAGGTATAAAGGTTGATCTTATCTGACGTGGTACCACTTAATTTAGAGTATGTACCCACAAGGACGTCCTGGGCCTATACTAGCACGTAGTTCTGGGACTTGGGTAGACTGACCCTAGTTTGACGATGTTAATTACAAGTCCCAAGTGAACACAACTGATTAGCTTCTCAGAATGTTTTCATAATCATGGATACCATACCTGACTTCTAGTGAAATTCTTTTTTATAAGAAAACTTATCCAAGATCATTGATGGCATTTCGGGTACCATACTAATAGGGAACTTACTTTTGGAAATATGTTCAAAAGCACATGGATGCTATTCATGTCATATACGTTACTGTTATGAGCGGAAGCTCCTGGTCTATTAGATGATTACACATATATAAGTAATGTATTTCTTGATCGTGAGACTTATAGGTATATGGGAGATCAATATGGCTAGAGTAAAATGCATAAAAGCAATGTAAATGAACTTAGATTTAGAAAGAAATCTATAAGACCATCAATAGTATACTTAATCGAAAATCACTTGATGGTCTGCAAAACTGATAATACTGAAGCTTACTCTAATGTATGAAACTGACTGATAGACACTTTTTCTAAAAGCATTATAAAATATGTGGAAACTGATGAACTGAGTAAATCGCAAATCATGATAATTATTATATTGTGAAGGAAACATGCAATTTAAAACAACATAATCTAGAGACATAAAATATCAGTATTTTGAAGGTTTATCAAAATATACTTAGGTAAAGATACTGAATCATATGGAAAACATGTATTTATAGACTATTTATTAGAAGAGACTGAAATAAATAGACATTAATACTTTTCGTAAAACCTTGATTTTCATAGAAATAAAATACCGGAGAACTCAAGGACCATGGACGTGGACGACACTCAAGGACCATTTCTTGTGCCCAAGAGAACCCTTGGCCTGGCTGACAACATAGCGGAAGACTTAACTCACAAAATAAGGAGATTTAAATGCAGAGTTTAACTCATTTATTTCAAATAAACTCACTCAATAGTCTGATTGTACTTAATATTATAAATATAATAATTTACAAAACATACTAAAATAAAAGGGAAATACTTAGAGACTTCTAAATTCTAACTATCTATGAAGCCTTTAATATTTAAGATAGGTGTCGGGACAAAACTCATGATGCCTCAAAACAACTAAACTGAAAGTAAATGTGAAGTCCTCCGGAATGTAAGAAGACTCACCAAAATAGTCTGGAATGTAAATGCATAAACGCAATGTAAATGAACTTAGATTTAGAAAGAAATCTATAAGACCATTAATAGTATACTTAATCGGAAATCACTTGATGGTCTGCAAAACTGATAATACTGAAGCTTACTCTAATGTATGAAACTGACTGATAGACACTTTTGCTAAAAGCATTATAAAATATGTGGAAACTGATGAACTGAGTAAAACACAAATCATGATAATTATTATATTGTGAAGGAAACATGCAATTTAAAACAACATAATCTAGAGACATGAAATATCGATATTTTGAAGGTTCATCAAAATATACTTAGGTAAAGATGCTGAATCATATGGAAAACATGTATTTATAGACTATTTATTAGAAGAGACTGAAATAAAAAGACATTAATGCTTTTCGTAAAACCCTGATTTTCATAGAAATTAAATACCAGAGAACTCAAGGACCATGGACGTGGACGACACTCAAGGACCATTTCTTGTGCCCAAGAGAACCCTTGGCCTGGCTGACAACATAGCGGAAGACTTAACTCACAAAATAAGGAGATTTAAATGCAGAGTTTAACTCATTTATTTCAAATAAACTCAACTCATTAGTCTGATTGTACTTAATAAAATATAATAATTTACAAAACATACTAAAATAAAAGGGAAATACTTAGAGACTTCTAAATTCTAACTATCTATGAAGCCTTTAATATTTAAGATACGTGTCGGGACAAAACCCATGATGCCTCAAAACAACTAAACTGAAAGTAAATGTGAAGTCCTCCGGAATGTAAGAAGACTCACCAAAATCGTCTGGAGTGTAGAGTGATCTCAACGAAAGGCTTGTTGATGATCCTAAACACCTGTGTCTGCATCACAAAAAGATGCAGGTTTAATTATGTCCATACATTGAATGTAAGAGTATGTAATATAGCAGAAGCGAAACAACTGAAAGAAAGGATAGTAATATATAAAATATACTCAAGTTGAATTTAAAGATATAAATGATTTGTATCATTTAAAGCTTTACAAAAACATACTCATCTCTGAACTAAAGATAATAAGTGATATATTAAAATACACTTTAACTCTATTTGGGAGATTCTCTAACCAACAAACATCACTGTTATCTACGTGTTGATACTGCATCTCGCCCACACTTCCAGAGCTGTCCTATACAGTGCTGGGGTATAGAACCTCTCAACCAAGTGGATCCACTAAAAAAAATAAGGATTCATCTAAAAAGTATGATCCTTTACCCATGTTGGCAAGACATGGTTTATGAGGATTTTGAGTTGTCTGAACTCATCCCCATATCGGTGCTCAATTCTACTGTCGATAATTATATACTCATGTTCAAATGTATAAGAGATACTCTTTCTCTATTTTGAGGTAATTACTCAAACGACCCTCTTAAAAGAGATAATGCTTTGAAGAACCTCTGAACCCATAAACTCATCTAGAAATCAAAGTTTCTCTTTCTCAATGTACCAGAATGATACATTTGGGACTACATAGTTCCTTTATACTATTTCTCAAAACTCCTCTCTGCTTTCTTAAAACTCAGTGTAAAATATTTACGTTTGCTTAAAATATTCTCAATGAATACTCAGTGATAGGATTCATGCTGAAGAATAGACATGAACAATTAACTGAATAAATCTCAATGTACAGTATTCAACAATTCACTAATTAGGAATAGAAATTCAATAATCGGGAACTCAAGAACTCACAACTCAATAAAAACTCATCTCAAGAATAATCAAATCTAAGGATATAACCCTAGATTACTCTTTTACTGATTTGAAAGTTGATGTAGGGAGTAAGGACAAACTAGTCCAACACTATGATAACCTTACATACCTGGAAGAACAAAGTTCTTTGCTAAGTTGATGAAGCTCGAAGAATACTCGAAACCATATCTTTTACTCCTCTTGGAACCTTGCTCTAAAGACTTGAAGTGTTACTGAATCTAAAAGAAATGATTAGCACTATCTAAGCCATTAACTAAGTGTAAAAATGTCGTGGTGTAGTCTTAGAATAGGGGTTAAAAGGAAATAGCTTAGGTTTTAACCACATAGGAAATGACCAAAATAGCCTTGACTTAAAAAGCTGATGGGTCACTTATATGGAAGGTTGGGCGGTTCGTACAAAGCCTCACTAGCCGTATAGGAAACCGTCTAGAGGACCTTTTGTCTTGTAGCCTTTCACGAATGGAATGCCTTCACTCTACAGCCCGTACACTTGTAAGAGGAACGTCCAGGGATCCGTACAAGTGAGGCCAAATTCAGGTTGCCTTAAACGGTCAGCCATTGTCCCTAAACGACTAGTGGTGCCCAAAATAAACCATTTAGGGTCTTCTGAAGGGTCCTTGGCCTTTTTTAGGCTTGTGGACTTACCCATTAACTTACTTTTACCTTTTCAATGCCCGAGGTGTAACAATATCTCACCTTTGGGAACATCCGTCCATTTAGAGACTCATACGGAGACGTTTCAATGCTTGTGTGGCAACTATTATTGTATACAAACTGAATAAGAGGCAAGTGGTTATCCCAATTACTTTTGAAATCCAAAACACAAGCTCTCAACATTTCCTCTAAGGTTTGAATTGTGCGCTCTACTTGACCATCACTCAGAGGATGAAAAGTAGTAATAAGGTTCACCTTCCAACCCAAACCTCTCTAAAACAACTTCCAAAAATGCACGGTAAACTGAGCACCTCTATCTGAAATGATGGACAAGTGAACTCCATGCCATCAAACTATCTCACAAATGTACAAATTTACATACTCTTCTACTGTATTGGTAGTCTTTACTGGAAAAAATAGGCTTACTTGTTTATCCAATCAATAATCACCCAAATGTAATCATGTTGTATGCGAGATCGCAGTAAGCCAGTAATGAAGTCCATATTAAGAATCTCCCACTTCTATTTCGGAAGTGGTATATTCTGAGCTACACCACATGACCTTTGATGCTCAGCCTTGACTTTTTTGCAATTCAGGCACTTAGCAACAAACTCTTCAATCCACCTCTTCATACCACTCCACCAATAGACCTCCCTCTAGTCATGGTACATCTTGGTGGAACCTGGATGAATAAAAAATCGGGAACTATGGGCTTCTTCTGTGATTTTCCCTAGGAGTTCATCCACATTTGGAACACGCAGCTTACCTTGATGCCTCAATACACCATATCCCCCTTGTGCTAAGACCATCACTTTCTTCTTATGAAAATTTGACTTAAACTCAAGTAAAATAGGATCCTTGTCCTGTTTCTCCTTTAATTCTGAAACTAATTGTGATACAACCTCATTCATCACGACAACTCCACCTTAACTAGAATCTACAAACGGACACCCAAACATGAATTTCTATGAACTTCCTTAGCCAATTCTTTCGTGCTTTCCTTGACATGAGCAGTACTCCCCATGGACAACATATTCAAGGCATCAACAACAACATTAGCTTTACCTGGGTGATATAGAATACTCATTTCATAATCCTTAAGTAACTCCAACAACCTCTTTTGTCGAAGGTGTAGCTCCTTCTAACTAAAGACATACTGGAGAGTCTTGTGGTCGGTGAACACATCCACATGAATGCCATAGAGACAGTGACGCCATATCGTGAGAGAAACAACTACTGCTGCAAACTTGAGATCATGAGTCAGGTAGTTCTTCTTGTGAATCTTAAGCTACTTGAAGGCATAAGCTATAATGTTACCATATTGCATCAATACACAACCAAGTCCCACTCTGGATGCATCACAATAGACGACAAAACCTTTTGTACCGTCAGGTAGGGTCAATACTAGGCTGTAGTTAACCGAGTTTTGAATTCTTGAAAGCATTACTCACAAGCTTCAAACCATTGAAACTAAGTTTTTTTCACAGTCAACTTATTCACCAGGGACTAGATAGATGAAAACCCCTCGACAAACCTTCTTTAATGACTAGCCAACCCCAAAAAACTCTATATATCATTTCAGAACGTGGGTCTAGGCCAATTCTGTACTGTTTCAATCTTCTCAGCGTCAACTCAAACTCCATCGCCAGATACTATATGGCCTAAGAATTACACAGACTCAAGAAAGAACTCACACTTAGAAAACTTTGCATACAACTCCCAATAGTTGAGATTTTGGTGGAATATTCTGAGATTACTAGTATGGTCCTCGTCATTCCTCGAATATATCAATATTTCATCATTAAATATGATAAAAAACATGTCAAGATACTTCTTAAATCATTTGTTCATAAAATCTATGAATGTTGCAGGAGCATTAGTCAAACTAAATGACATAACAAGGAACTCATAATGATCATGATGGGTCCTGAATTATGTTTTGGGATGCCACTTTCTCTTACATTCAACTGATGATAGCCAGATCTGAGTTCTATCTTAGAGAAACAAGTGTCTCCCTCAAGTTGGTCAAAATGGTCATTAATTCTCAGAAGGGGATACTCATTTTTTATGATGACCTTGTTTCAATGACGATATTCAATACACATCCTAATGGAACAATATTTCTTCCTCACGAGTAAGACCGGAGTACCCCAAGGTGAAACACTTGGTCAGATGAAACCTTTATCAATAAGATCTCTCAACTGTTCTTTTAAATCTTTGAACTCAGCGGGAATATGTTCTAAAGTTCTAAAGTAGTATGAGTGTGAAGTAATATGTTCTAAAGTTCACCCAACTATCCAAGTATGCTCCAACTATAGTGGTGAATTTTAGGGCTAAGATGAATAGGTTTGTGATGGGAGTGTCCGACATGGTAGTCAAAGAATTTCGTACGACAATGCTTGTGCAAGACATGAATATTTCACATCTCATAGTGCATGCCCAACAAATAGAGGATGAGAAACTTAAAGAAAATAATAGGGAGGTGAAAAGAGCTAGGACTGTGATGGGAACTTCTCCAATACTAGGTCCGATAGACAAGGTCGATCAAGGTTTAGACAAAGATTTTCCAACTAAGGTTCCTTTAGTGCTCCTCCAAGGGTCAACAAGGATAGGGTATCCAACCCTAAACCTCAAGGAGATAGTGGTAGTGGTTCTTATATGGCTAGGTCTACTTGTGCGAAGTGTGGAAGAAAGCATGATGGTAAGTTCCTAGTCAGCACGGATGGTTGCTTTAGTTGTGGAAAGAGTGGTCACAAGATGAGAGATTGTCTTAGGCTTAAGGTTCAAGGAAGAGAGGGAAATAAAGCTCCCCTTAGCGGTTCAAACTCCAATGCTCCCAAGCAAAACGACTTCTATGCTCTCCAAAACCGATGTGAACAAGAGAATTCTCTGGACGTGGTCACCGGCATGTTAAAAGTTTTCCATATATATGTGTGGGCTTTGTTAGACCCAGGTGCTACTTTTTCTTTTGTGACGCCATATGTGGTAATGTGATTGGATATGCCCCCTAATGTGTTGTTAGAACCTTCTTCTGTCTCTACTCCTATTGGTGATTCTGTGGTGGCTAAGAGGGTTTATAGAAGATGCCCCGTTTCCCTATCCCATAGAGTTACTCATGTTGATTTGGTAGAGCGTGACATGTTAGATTTCGATGTGATATTTGGTATGGATTGGCTGCACTCTTATTATACGTCAATTGATTATAGAACTCGGGTGGTCAAGTTTCAGTTCCAGAATGAGCCTGTCCTTGAGTGGAAGGGGGGAAATTCTATGCCTAAGGGTTAGTTTGTCTCATGTTTGAAGGCTAGAAAGATGATCTCCAAGGGTTGTATTTACCATCTTGTTCGGGTGAGGGATGTAGATTCCGAAACCCCTACTCTTGAGTCGGTCCCCATTGTAAATGAGTTTCCAGAAGTGTTCCCAGATGATCTACCCGGTATTCCTCCCGAGTGAGAAATAGACTTCGGTATCTACCTTCTCCTAGATACGCAACATATATCAATTCCTCCTTATAGAATGGCCCCGGCTGAGTTAAAAGAGTTGAAGGACTTGTTGGAGAAGGGCTTCATCCGGCCGAGTATCTCACCATGGGGTGCTCCAGTGTTGTTTGTTGAAAAGTAAGATGGGTCTCTTCATATGTGCATCAATTATCGTCAGTTGAACAAAGTGACCATTCAGAACAAGTATCCTCTTCCAAGGATAGATGATATGTTTGATCAATTACAAGGGACAAGTTACTTCTCAAAAATTGACCTTAGGTCGGGTTATCACCAATTAAGGGTGAGAGGTGAAGATATTCCAAAGATGACTTTTAGAACCCGATATGGTCATTATGAGTTTTTGGTCATGTCGTTTAGGTTGACTAATGCCTTGGCGGCATTTATGGACTTGATGAATAGGGTGTTTAGACAATACCTTGACTTGTTTGTGATTGTGTTCATATATGACATTTTGATCTATTCAAGGAGTGAGAATGGGCATGTTGACCATTTGGGAATTGTATTGCAAGTTCTTAAGGACCATCAACTTTTCACAAAGTTTAGTAAGTGTAAATTTTTGTTAAGATCCATGGCTTTCCTTGGTCACATTGTATCAAGTAAGGGTATTGAGGTGGATCTTAAGAAGACGGATGCGGTCAAGAGTTGGCCAAGACCTCTAACTCCTTCCGACATTAGAAGCTATTTGGCTTTGGCCAGTTATTATAAAAGGTTTGTTGAGGGATTTTCTTCCATTGCCTCTCCGATGACGACTTTGACTCAAAAGAAGGCTAAGTTCATTTGGTCGGAAGCTTGTGAGAAAAGTTTCCAAGAGTTGAAAGATAGACTTACTTCCGCTTCAGTGTTGACATTACCGGAAGGTACAAATGGCTTTGTGGTATATTGTGACGCCACTAAATTTGGTTGGGATGTGTACTTATGCAAAATGGTAGGGTGATTACCTATGCTTCAAGGCAACTTAAAGTCCATGTGAAGAATTATCCTACCCATGACCTTGAGTTCGCGGTGGTTGTTTTTGCCTTAAAGATATGGAGGCATTATCTATATGGGGTTCATGTTGATGTGTTTACCAATCACAAGGGTTTACATTATGTGTTTAGTCAAAAGAATTTGAATCTTCGCCAACTCTTGCTCATGTAGAAGATGATAAGAAAGAGTTGGCTCAGGATGTTCATAGGTTGGCCCGAATAGGTGTTCAATTAGTGGATTCCACCAAGGGTGGGGTCATAGTTCACAATGGGTCCGAATCGTCTTTTGTGGCGGATGTGAAATCTATCCAATGCCTTGATCCTATTTGGTTGAATTGAAAGAGGCGGTACTTAAGAAATCCATTGAGGATTTCTCCCAAAGGGAATATGGTGTACTTAGATGCCAAGGCCGTTTATATTTTCCTAATGTTGATGACTTGAGAGAGCTAATCTTGTCGGAAGCTCATAGTTCTCAGTATTCTATTCACCCGGGAGCCACCAAGATGCATCGTGACTTGCGGGAGGTTTATTGGTTGAATGGGATGAAGAAAGATATCACGGAGTTTGTGGCTAAGTGTCCTAATTGTCAACAAGTTAAGGTTGAGCATCAAACACTGGGAGGTTTATCCCAAGATATAGGTATTCCCACTTGGAAGTGGGAAGCAGTAATATGGACTTTATTGTGGGATTGCCTCGCACCCGGAGACAACATGACTCTATTTGGGTTATTGTAGATCGGATGACAAAATCATCTTACTTTATTCCCCCCAAGATTTCCTATTCGACAGAGGACTATGCTAAGTTGTACATAAGAGAGATCGTGAAGTTGCATGGAGTGCCTTTATCCATTATTTCAGATCGTGGCCCGCAATTCACTTTTCACTTATGGAGGTCTTTTCAAAAGGGTCTTGGCACCAAGGTTAAGCTTACCACGGCTTTTCATCCCCAAACCGATGGGCAAGCGGAGCGTACCATCCAAACATTGGAGGATATGTTAAGGGCTTGTGTAATTGACTTTAAGGGTAATTAGGATGACCATTTGCCATTGGTAGAGTTTGCCTACAATAATAGCTATCACTCAAGTATTGGTATGGCTCCATTTGAGGCCTTGTATGGTAGGAGGTGTAGATCTCCTATAGGTTGGTTCGAGGTTGGGGAAATGGCTTTGACAGGTCCTGAATTAGCTCTAGAGGCCATTGGGAAAGTCGGACTCATTAGAGAGAGATTGAGAACGACTCAAAGCTGACAAAAGTCTTATGCTGATATGAGGAGAAGGGATCTAGAATTTGAGGTTAAAGATTGGGTCTATTTGAAAATCTCACCCATGAAGGATGTGATGAGATTTGGCAAGAAGGGGAAACTTAGTCCCCAGTGTGTAGGCCCTTACAAAATTTTGAGGCGTATTGATAAAGTTGCCTATGAGTTAGATTTTCCAACTTAGTCCCCAGGGTTGGGGGTTGATGAAATTCTTTCATATGAGAAGGTTCCGGTAGAGATTCTAGATCGGCAAGTTAAGAGGTTGAGAAACAAGGAAATAGCTTCCGTGAAGGTTTTGTGGAAGAATCATCTAGTTGAGGGTGCTACTTGGGAGGACGAGGCCTATATGAAGACCCGTTATCCTTATCTTTTTCCTTCTACTCCTATTCTAGCTTGAGGTAAGTAGTTCCTCTTGAGTTTTCCTTGTTTTGGGAGACATGCATGTTATTTGCGTTTTTCCATGATTTCTCATATGTTAATGCATGTTCTTGAGAAATTTATGATTAGTAAGAAAATGAGTTTTCATAATTGATTTTCCTCTAGTTGTTTGTGCGTTGACTAAGTGGGCCTATATGCTTCATGAGATGAATTGTTGAACATGTTTTAGTTATGCTTTTTCAGAATAAAATTGCATAAAGGCTGCATGAGATTGTGTTGAGCATGCTTGTAGCTTGGATAAGGTAATTCCCCCTAAGAACATGAGAAATGTTGAGGTTTCATGCATAATGGGTTGTTAGATGTAGTTCCTACTCCCTTGTGATGCATTGAATAAGTTTAAATTGGAGTTGGTGTTTCATCCTTTGAATTGTGCATTATATTGATGATTGCATGCATGATGGGCTGCTAGTCTTGAGTCTTTACTTTTGTGAGGTGTCTAGATCGTCATTTGAGGATGAATGTTCCCAAGGGGGAGATACTGTAACACCCCAGAAAGTTAGTAGGCTTAGTTAGGGCTAAGTGAGTGCGGTAACAAGCCGTGGTAGGGGGAGCAAGAGTCTATAGTGCCTAGAAAGTTTGAGGGAAAGCAATTCTCCTTGAATCCACTTGGCTAAGTAAGGTTCTATCGCCAAGTCACTTGGGCGATTAGCCAATTGAAGCCACCATCACCTAGTGGACAGTCCCCCTTGGCCAGGCAGTTGGGTATTTAGGCGAGCCAAGTCGGGGCTCGCCGTTTAGGTTGGCGCATCGCCAAAATGATCTCCCCCATCGCCAATGTGGTCTGATCTTTGGGGTGGGCTACTGTAATTTTAGGCGAGCCAAGGGTCCACTTGCTGAGTCGCCGAGTGCCCTTGGCGAGCCTCAGCGTGCAGCAGCCTTGATGATGAGTTAGGGTCTTTAATGTCTTTTCATGTTTTCCTAAATTCGATACTATGTCATTTTACCCTTCCTATAGAAAAGTCTTTAATCATTCTATTCTTAAATTTCCCGAAAATTAAGTCATTCTCCCTAGAATCCAAAAGAAAACCCCTAATGTTCATCCCCTCTAAAATATTCTCTCTCTAGAACTTGAAGAAGAAGAAGAAGAAGGAGGTTGAAGCTAGGGTTCAAGAAGCAAGGTTCTTCACATAAAATTCATTGATATTTGTTGTTAAGGTATGGTAGCTTTCATCCATGGATAGCCTTTATCCATGGAGTCCCTTCAAAATCCCAATTTCAAAGATAAAAATCCCCAAATGTTAGGGTTTGATTCCAAAGTCATGGGTTCCTTTCAAAATCGATTCTAATGAATTAATTATGTTATATTAAGCATGAATTGATGATTTCCTATGGTTTTTATGAAGAATCCCCAAGAACCCATGAAATCCCCATATTTCTCAATTATGATCTTATGATGTTCGTCTTTATTGATGAAAGAAGAATGATATGAAATTATGCATGTAGTGATTGGGTTACTTGAATTATGATGATATCCATGTCTAATGTAGTGAATTCTAGATGTGCTGATTGAATGAGAGCTTGAACCTTGAAAGGGCAAAGTATGAGATTTATGCATGCTTAGGAAATCTATGTAAATGCTTTAAGAACACTTTGAGAGTGAAGTGTCTATGATTATGATGTAGTTGTTGTGTTGTTGAAAGGATAATTCTCAAATACACACCTATGCATGAATATGATATGACGTGAAAGGCTTTCTAACCTAATTGAATCTAAGATATGTATATGTAGACATGGACGGTGAAAGGTTACTTTCACACATGATCTAAGAGCTATCCTATGATTTATGTTGGATTGAGTGTCAATACATTCTTCCATGAATATGAGCTAAGTCAAGAGTTAATAAGTACTCCGTGGGAATTAATGCTTAGCACCGAGTGGATATTGTATATGAGATGAAAGCTTTTACACTAGTTGAGTCAGGCTTTCCAAATGGGATCCTTTTACACTAGTTGAGTTTGAGTTCCCAAAGTATGTCTCATGAGATGGAAACCTTATATGCAAGTTGAGTCCGGGTTTCTAGTAGCAATCTCCTTATCCCATAAACTATGTGCCCCCATAGGTTATTTAGCTTGTGGATCAACCTAAGCTAAAGTTATGGTTCTACCATAGTCAAGTAGGACACACCTTTTTGGTGTGGGTAACACCGGGGGATCATGTATACCTCACATGGTCTCATGTCGGTTAAGGCTTATTCCCACAACAAAAACAAGAATAAGAATTATGAACTATGATTACTCAATAAGCTTTGTATATGAGTTTCAAAGGCTTTAAAGATGATGTTAAATATGTTGGCTATGTTTTATGACTTGTGCTCTCTAAACTCTTAAATCATGTTTAAACTTAGTAAATTGCATGTGTTCAAATGAAATGGCCCTTCTAGCATGTTTTCAATGTTCTTATGCATGGATATTATACTTAGTGCATTTTTGTACTAACGGCTACTTTTCTGACATTTTCCCAAGTGTAGGGTCCGGTTCTTGAGATTATCATTCTTGTGGCTAAAGCTTGGACTTGAGTATCTTCCTAGCTTGTTGGTGAGTCCTCATGATTCGAGGACGGCTTTTTTCTCATGTCGTGGTTTTGTTCATGTATTTTCCCTTTTGGACATGTTGTATGTGCTAGGCCCTATTTCATTCAAACATTGTAATATATGGCTATATTAAGACTTAGTGTCTAGACTTCCTCTTTTCTTTTATGAAAATTTCAGACTTGAAATGCGTTTTTACTCTTAGTTATCTATTGCTTATGTTATGAAGACTAAGTGGCTTGTATGGAGTCCTTCGGGGTTCTATACGCCATGTTACATCTAGGGGGTACCCCTAGGTCGTGACAATTGAAGTTGCTGAAGAAGATTGGATTCTATTGCCCCCATTACCCTGCATGTTCTTAGGGTAACCTCTCAGGAAATGACATGTCTTACCACACTTTAAACAACCATTAGTGCCATCACGACATTCTCCACGGTGGGTTCTCCCACACCTAGTGCAAATGGGGGTCCAACTATCCCCTTATGCTACACTACCCTGAGACTAAGTAATTTGAGCTTTGAAATTCTTAGAATTCTGATTCTTGCGATCATTCTTGTTTCTTGGTTCAGGTGTATTAGCTTAAGATGGAGCAGGTCTAGATGACCTCTATTGAAAAGATGACCGATTCTCATTTCTAGTGTTCTGCTGGACAATTTCATTACTTGTTGTCTTGGCCCCTTAACGCGAAACTCCTCTCTATTTTTTAACTTATCCTCTTCTACCTGATGAACATGAATCATGAGTCTAGTTATGTCCATGTCCCCTATCAATATAGTTACCTTACATTCCCTGTTGGATAGGCGGCATAGCCCGGACATGAACAAACTCATCTAGCTCTTCATATCCACCACCATCTCTAGTGCATAGTGGGATAGCTGAGTAAACTTAAGGTTGTACTCATGCACACTAATCACTTCCTGTTTTAGATTAGGAAATCTCTACCCTTAGGTTCCCTTAGCTCTCGGAGAAAGAAGCACACCAAGAAAGCATCCTTTAACATAGCCCATCTCAAAAGTGGTGCCCCCTCTACACTATTCTTCTTCCACTTATCATACCATATATTAGAAACACTTTTGAACTTATATGAGGCTAAGTTCACATGCTCTGTTTCAGCAACACGCATGACCTCAAATATTTTTAAAGCTCTTCAATGAAGTTATCTGGATCCTCAATGACCTTCAACCCACTGAACTTTAGGGGATTTATTTAAAAGAATTCATGTATTCTAGATGTATCGGCTACATTCTGGCAACGCGCTCTTGGTTGACAATCCTGGTTTGCCGCAACCTGAGTTTGTATCTGAATAATATTTCTAAACTCAGCATTGGTAAGATCTCCCTACGGGTGTTGCACTTCTGGTGCATTGGGAGCGTCTTGATCTTAAGGATCAGCATTCCTCCTAGCAGAACATCCTCGAACAACTCTTTATGGAGGCATTATCAGAAAAGACACGCGTAAGCATGAATTAGAAAAAGTTTTTATAGAGTTGAGCTGTATTGCATGAACAGGAGTAAGAATAAAGTGACATGTTCCTAAATGTCGTAGCCTCCCAATTATATATGTAGAGCGATTCACACAGATAAGGACTTTACTAGACACAACTTCATAGACACCCTAGGATTCTTGAATCTTTTACTCTGATACATAGTTTATCACGCCCCGAGCCTACTTTCTGGACATGGCCTGCAATCAAGGATCATTTTTGGTCCCCAAGCGAACCCGTGGCATGGATGACTACATAGCGGAAGACTTAACTCAAGAAATAAGGAGCTTTAAATGCACATGTAACTTATTTATCTCAAATAAACACTACTCGAATGTCTGAAAGTACTCAATATAATAAATAAAATAGTTTGCAAATTATCTCAAAATAATAGAAAAATATTGACAGACTCCCCAACTCTAACTATCTATGAAGCTTCTCATGTTTAATATAGGTGTCGGAACAAGACCCACTATGCCTCAAAACTATTAAACTGGAAGTAAATATGACGTCCTTCGTAATGCAATGAGTCTCACCAAAACTGTCTAGAGTGTAGAGGGACCTCAATGGAGCAATTTATGATGATACTGAACACATGTGTCTGCATCACAATAAGATGCAGGTCCACTGACATTAGTACATTAAATGTATGAGAATGTAATATAGTCGAAGTGAAACAACTAAAAGAAATGACAACAGTAGATAAAATATACTCAAGTTTAATGTAAAGAGATAAAAGAGTTAATTATTTAGAGCTTTACAAAACACTTACTCATCTCTGAACTTAATATAAAGATTGGTATATGATAGTACACTTTAAATCCCTTTGAGAGATTCTCTAACCGACAACCATCACTGTGAGCTAAGTGATGATACATCGTCTCGCCCAAGCTGCCAAAAATGTCATATATTATATTGGGGTGTAGACCCTCTCAACAAAGTGGATCCACTAAGTAATATGGATTTATCTAAAAGGTATGATCCTTTACCCATGTTGGAATAACATGGTTTATGAGGATTTTGAGTTGTCTGAACTCATCCCCATATCAGTTCTCAATACTACTCCAATAATTATATACTCATGCTCAAATGTATAAGAGATACACTTTCTCTGTTTTGAGGTATTTACTCAAAATACCTCTTAAAATAGGTAACGCTCTGAAGTATCATTGTACTCAAAAAATTGTTTAGAAATCAAAGTTTCTCTTCTCAATGTAATAAATTGATACATTTGGGACACCTTAGTTCCCTTATACTCTTTCTAAAAACTCCTCTTTGCTTTCTCAGAACTCAGTTTAAAACATTTACGTTTGTTTAAAAGATTCACAATAAGAACTAAATGAATACTCAGGGATAGGGTTCATGTTGAAGAATGGACATGAACAATCAATTTAATAAATCTCAATGCACAATATTCAGAAATTCAATAATGAGGAATAGAAATTAAATAAACTGGAACTCAAGAACTTAAGAACTTAAAACTCAACATTAACTTATCTCAAGAATACTCAAATCTAGGGATAGAACCCTAGAGTACTCTTTTACTGATTTGAAAGTAGATGTAGGGCCGAGGACGTACTAGTCCAACACTATGATAGTCTTACATACCTGGAAGAATAAAGTTCTTGGCGAAGTTGATGAAGCTCGAAGAATTCTCGAAACCCTAGCTTTTTCTCCTCTTCGAAACTTGCTCTAGAGTCTTGAAGTGTATTTAACATAAAATAACTGATTAACACTCTTTAAACTCTTAATTAGGTGTAATAACATTGTGGCTTAGGTTTAGAATAGGGGTTAAAACAACATAGCTTTGGTATTAACCACATAGGAAACAACCAAAATAAAACTGACTTAAAAAGCTGACGGCTGAGTTATATGAAAGGCTCAACGATCCATACAAGGCCTCACTTGCTGTACAGGGAACTGTTCAGAGAACCCTAAGTCTGGCAGCCTTTCAAGGATGGAATTCTTTCCCTTTACGGCCCGTACACTTGAATATAGACCGTCTAGGTATCCGTACAAGTGAGGCCAAATTGAGGTGGCCTTTAGCAGCCAGCCACTGTCCCTAAACGACTAGTGCTGCCCTAAACGGACTATTTATGGTCTCGTGAAGGGTTCCTAGAATTTTTTAGGCTTGTGGACTTGCCCATAATTCAAATTCGTAATTCAAATTCCTTGATGCTTTTAAGTCTTTAATTTCATAATTCAAATTCATTTCCAATCTCTAATTCCCCAATTTTTAAGCTTTAAAGTAAGCTAATGTGGTAATTTGAGGTCCGAATAGAGTCCCATTTTCCCCCATATTTCGGGCATGTAATCCTCATTTTGGGGAGGACATTATGATGGTTTCCTTTTCATAATTTTGTTGCTTCGATTTGGGGGTTGAATTTTGACCCAATTCTTGTCTGAAATTTGAGTTAGTGATATGGGTATCGTTGGATCCGTATTAACTTGATCTTTGTGTTCTTTATAGCTTGGCACCGATCCAAGGTTTTCTGGAAAGGAAAATCACTCCAGTTATAGTTCATATGTAGTTTTTGGCCTCGAGGTAGGTTATGGCTTCCTTTTCTTAGACTTGGCTTAGTTAGATTAATTATATTTTGGTAGTATTGCATGATTTAGGTTTAACCATTAGGTTGTGTTGAACTTTATTGTCATTGGATAGTTATGGCCATCGGTTGGGTTGTTTAGCTTAAGTTGTAGTCGGAGAGGCCTTAGTTTTGGTGATCCTTGTGTGAGTAGTATCCTTAGACCTTGCTTCTAGGTGGAGTGAAAATTAGGATTTTCTTGTGTTTGAATGGTTTTGTTTGTTTAATTGATGGTATGGATCCTTGAGTTGTTAGTTTGGATGTTTATTACACCACTAGGAATGAGGCCGTAAGCTTGCATTGCCAGAAGGTCAAGGTTAGTACTTTTATGGTGTGATGGGTGTTCTACCTGATTTTGTGTGTATGACATGACTTGGTAGTGATAATTATTCTGAGGAGTTTCTACTTGATTGGTTTTTGGGAAAATGACATGGTTTGTAAAAAGGGAAATTAGCCCTAATGAGTGGAAGTCCTTGAGACTCGTTTTATTTTACAACTGGTAGAAAGATCCTTTTACTTGATTTATCGCACCTTTCAGTTTCTCCTACTCTAATGAGCTCGATATATCATTCTAGCTTGCCCTATGGCTGAGGTTCGAGCTAGAGTTTATCATTTAGCTTTGCATTGATTAATGTATCATACAAGTCAGCGCGTTGATGTATATATGTGTTATTGGCAATTTCGATGTGCCATTCTAGGTGGCCCATGGATACATCTATTCAGGTTTTTGGCTTACGGTTAAGCTTGAGGTACCGATCCAGGCAGCTCGATGTTTCTTTTAGGCATAGGATCTTCCCTTTCCATGGAGTATTACATTGTATCATTGCATCAGTTAGCTTTGAGTGTGTGAATTATACGTTTTGTGTGTATCTTGCTTGGTGTTTTCTGCCTGCTCCCTTTTATACTCTTGTTGTGCCTTAGATTCCCCTTGACTTGCTAGTATCATCGTGCTTCTTTTATATAGTTTATCTTTCTAAGCTTGGTCGGCCTATGATGACTACTAGGTACCCCATGTTTTGGTACTCATACTACACTTCTGCATCTTTTTCCGATGTAGCTCCCAGTTCGAGCCACCCTCAATGAGCGTTTCGATCTCCTGTGGCGGTTACATACTCGGATTTGTGGTGAGCTCTCGACATTTAAAGACTTGTTGTTGTCCTTCTTTTGTCCTGACTCTCATGTTGTATTTTGGATTAGTTAGTTCTCTCTCTATATATATATATATATATAAATTTTTGTTCATAGTAGCTCCTCTATAGGTGAGACTAGGTCCCGAGGATTGGTATCTTGTGTTAGTTTGTCTTCTGGTCACTTTCAGGCCTATTTTTTACATTTTGTATCGTACTACAAATATATTTGATATGGCCCTTCATTTTATATACATTAGCCTTGTCTTTCTCTTAATGTTATTTATGTTTTATATAAATGGTGCCTTCCCATCTTGTTATTTGGGTTTAGGCTTGTCACTCGGTAGGGTTGTAGTGGACGCCATCATGTACTAATTTCAGGTCACGACAGATCGTTAGTTGCCTTCAACAAAGTGTGCACACTCTCTATGTCACATCAACTTTTAGGGGTGTGTTTATTTATTTTCAAAATATTTTATTGTGGGGGGGGGGGGGTATATGACCCCAGTAAAATTTAGGTGCCGCTGAAATTTTTATCATAGTTTAGAGGGTACTTATGTATTATCTCTAAAAAAATTATTGCTAATTGTGCAATGTTTGATTGGAAACATAAACTATTTTAATGAATGAGCTATAATGGGCTTATTTAAAGATCAATACAGTAATTACACAAATAATGTTTTTCAAATAATAAATACTGAATTACCAAAAGAAGAAAAAAATATAGAATAATAAACAAGGTAAAATGCAATGTAGACAAAGAATTGAGTACTATATAAAAGAAGAAATATTCATAATTAATAGGCAAGCGTACAATCATTTGATCAAGGGTTTACTTTATTCTGAAATGTTCTATGATCCTGGAATTAATATCTCTAGATTAACTTAGGCATCTTATTCATAATTTCTAAAGGATGAGGCCAAAAGATTGTTAGAACAGAGTTCGGTACTTCAAGAAAGGTTTGCATACAAGTTATAAAATAACTGAAACTTTAAGTTCGTGAATACTTGGTTTTTACACATTGTCATCTAGAACTTGCATGATTTGATTTCAAATACATAGTGCATTGTGGGTCGAACACATATGTACTAGGTTTTGTTTTCTCTTTAAAATCACCCAATGGGTAAAACTTATCAATCAAATAGATATTATATGAATGGACTAGACCAAAGTGCTAAGCCTATTATTAAAAAAAGTATAATGTGCAAAAATCTCATACATTTAGGGGCAAATTACATAGTATCCCGGAAGTTTCCCCAATTACAAAAATCTCAGTTTTTTCATTGCTCTAGAATATATTCTTTGATTTTCTAAACCATTGCAAATGATACATTACTTAATGGGAGGGATATGTCCGAAAGGTGTTAGGGATGGATCAGATAGGGGAGGGATGTAACCAAGAGGGTCTAGGGATGTTTTCGAAAAGGGATAGGGATGTATCTGAGAGGAAATTTTTGTAATTTTTTTAAATGTTAGGATATTTTAGACATTATGATATGTTAACTTGGGTATTTATGTAATTTTTCCTAAACAGGAAAACTAATCCAATAAAAAAAAGAAGAAGTGGAAAGTCAAAAATATCATAGGAAAGTAAAGCGATTAAAGAAATCTAGAGAAATATTTGACAACTCCGGCCAACAGTCTGGCGATATGTTCAACGTTTTCTCTTTGTTCTCCATGGCAAGCCATGATGAAGATGAAGCTAGGAAAGTCAACAACAACATAAATAAGAGGAGATGTTACGGTTCAAGGTACACTTCGATTCAGTTCTTGCTACCCTGATCCGATTTGTTCCTTTTATTATAGATGCTGATAAAATGAACCTACTTATGTATTTAACCCACCACTACGCCGTCATCGTCTTCTTTCGCTACCAACCTCAGATTCGAAAAGCCTCTACGATTGGTTTATATTAGAATAATAGAATTGTTGTCAAGACAAATATACGATTCTCGATCTGAAACATACTCAAAACAAACTACTATTTCTTCATCTGAAAAGCTATTAGATAAGAAACATTGCGGTTTTCCTCATTAATTATCATTGTTAAGATGATATTTATAGAAACTAACGCCTCACATCAAAATAATCTCTAAGTTCCAGCACAAATAAAAAAATATAGATAGTTTTATCTTGTTGTTTAAAGGATGCAACGTCACTCACTACTCACTAATCTTTTCCAATTGTTCTTCCTTGATAGGTTAAATTTCAATGAGATTAATACCACATATATAAGGAGAACTCTAAGATAAGAATCAGTGAAAAGTAGGTGACCAAACATTCTTAAACCAAAAGTCACCAGTTATCATTAGTTCCACCAGAAAGTAGTAAAAGAGAACCTCACCCAATATTTATGTCATAGTCTGTAATCATTATACACCTTAAACTCTCACTAGATAGCATGGTATATAGATTTTATTAAATTCTTTTAGGTATTAGACTAGAGTAAAATTGCCTTATCGTAGAATCCGTTATATGTAAGCATAATGATTAAACAAAAGTACCTTACTAACTTTTGTGATTGAAAGAGAATCAGTTTCTACTATTCGTGGAAATAACTTTTTTTCAATGCAACAATGAATTCTCTCTCTGATAGTCACTACTGCTGCCACAAGATTGGTTGGAACCGGTAAATTTCTCCCTTTTATTCCTACAATATCATAATCACAGTTTCTAAAAAAATAGTTGAACTAGGGATAGGATTACCTTAGATGTACCATGTATATTACACTTGTATCAATTAGGAGGAGGGTACAACCACCTCACAATCTTATAACTATATCTGGGCTGCCATCCTTTCAAAATTTCCACAATATGAGTCCAATTACTAGGTACATCTTGAAAATAAGTAAATCTAGTATAAACAAACATATGAATTGTATGAGTAGCATCAAAAATAATCTTCTCATAACACCAATTTTTGATCAAGTTGGAATCGACATCTGGTGCCTTGACTTGACCAAGTGGACCATTTTGACTTTTATCTCCATACTTAAATATGAAATATTATTCACCACAATGTATTTTATTTTTTAAAAAAATCTTCTTAAATATTATTTGATAAAAGTATTTTATTTTTCTAAAACTGATCGTTCTTTTTAAAAAAAATAACAAATTGTTACGTTTTGTGTCAAAATAAAGTTAATCTTATTTTGTATGAAATTTAACACAAACATGAAAATTATGACCCAACTGACACTTTCAATGGAGCCTCTAACAAAATGCCCACAAGTTCTATATGACAAGGACTTCCTAGCCAATCCTCAAAACAACAAACAAATAAATATACAATTGAATATGAAGAAAAGAAAATATTTCATGAAACATACCAGAGCTGACCAATAGTTGTTGGAGTAAGAGAATGCCCTAGCTTGTAACTTGGTCATTTGAAAATCATGTATCCACATTGACATAACCCAATAAAGGTCCCAAATAAATGAAAAGTCAGTACACCCACAAATATACTCAATGAATCTCAATAATCCCCTCACTAAAGCTGGAACGGGACTCAGCAAAACATGAACACGTTATGAACTTTAATATTTTTAAAAATATTCTTGACAAAATCTTAACATGAGCTTGAAAAAAGAAATTCCTACTTGAAAATTATCATTTGACTCTAACCTTATTATATAAGTCAAAATATGATCAATTTAACAGACAATCCCATCCCTATCGACTAAGCTATCTATTTATGGTGCCACACATTTTAAACATGTTTCGCTAGAACACATTCTTCGTCTTATCAAGACATTATTTCATAGTGCCTCAATAAACGATACACAAATCTACTACTTTGACATAATGAGTTGTGGAGTAAATCACAATCGATTTTGAAATGAAGTAACTATGATAGAAAACCGACATAGAACTTGGCTGGCGCTGTAAATCATAAAGAAAGAAGAAAGAAGAAACCTAATTTCTTTCATCGTCGAAAGTATTTAATGGAGCTCATTGCTCTACATCGGTGTTTTCTTAAGGTTATCATGGGTTGGGGAAGCCATAATAGGCTACTTACCTATCGTCGAAGGATCTAGGTCATTGAACGATTGTGATTTTTTATTAGAAGTAGGAGAGAGAGACATGTAATAACAATAAAGAGACGTTATCAATGTTTGTAGTAGGAGTACTAAACTGGTGTTCCAAAAAGAGACAACTGGCTAGTATTTCTTAACTAATGTTAATGGTACTAGCAATGGTGAGGGAGGGATGGTAAATACTTTTTGTGGAAGAATAAAGAAAGGGAAGTGGTATAATTGATGGAAAACAGAAAACTAAAAATTGGAGAGAAAACAAACTTGGACTCTATTCAATAGGATCAAAATTTCATCTGTTGAATTACTGTAATTTAATTCTTTTTAAATAGAGTTTGACTAACTTAAAATAAGGTAGCACTAACTCCTACTATCACACAAATACTAACAAACTGAAAGGATTCTGCTATCTTTATTCAACCAACTACTTATGTACTAAAGACTAAGCCAATTGTAATACTAACGACTAAATAAAGGAAAACCATAACCAATAATCCCTCCCTTAAACTGAAAGTCATACTATCAGTTTATCCTGCTTGCAACAAACAACTTTTTTCAACTGTAACTTTTGGAAGTGCAAACACCAAGTAGTTTTCTAAACTTCAGGAAGGATGCCAATTTGAGAGATTTCGTAAACACATCAGCGAGCTGATTTTTAATTCTGCAGAAGATGAGATCGATTAATCCATCTTTTGTGAGGTCCCTTAAGAAATAAATTTTGACATCAATATGTTTACTTCGCCCATGTTGAAAAGAATTTTTGGAGAGATTTATTGCTGAACTTCTGTTACAATAAATGGTAGTAGAGCCATTCTGCTTGAAATGAATTTCTTCAAGAACATTGCGCATCCAAATTGCTTGACAGCCACATGTTGCTCTTGCAACAAATTCAGCTTCTGTAGTTGATAAAGTCACAATTGATTGCTTTCTCGAAGACCATGAAATTTCTCCCGACTATCATAAAGACATAACCAGACGTACTCTTTCGATCATCTGAATATCCAGCAAAATCACTATCAGTAAAGCCAACTAAGTGTGCTTTTTCTGCTTTCGCGTAAAACAGACCATAATTAGTAATTCCTTGCAAATAGCGAAAACTTTACTTTGCGGCAAGAAGATGCATCTCTTTCGAACATTCCATGTATCTGCTAATAATACTTACAACATGCATAATATCAAGCCTTGTTGCCGTTAAGTACATCAAGCTTCCTACTATTTGTTTGTAAAGGGTGTTGTCAACTCCTCTTCCTCCAGGTTTTTTAGTCAGCTTCAAACAAAACTTTGAGGGATTGCTGGCAGAGTTACAACTTTTCATCTGAAACCTATCCAAGTTCTCTTTAGCATACTTCTTTTGTGTGATGAAAATCCCATCAACAGATTGAACAACTTCAATGCCAAGGAAATAATGCATCATTCCAATATTAGTCAGATCAAATTCCATTATCATAGAGTTCTTAAAACATACAACCATGGAGATATCATTGCCGGTGTAAATTAAATCATCGATATATAAACAAACAATGGGTATTTTTCCTTTATCATCAGTCTTTGTAAAGAGTGTGTGTTCATATGGACATTTCTTAAATCCATCATTAGAAAAATAAGCATTTATACGACTATAGCAAGCTCGTGGAGCTTGTTTTAATCCATATAATGTTTTGTTTAATTTACACACCTTATTTTCTTTTCCAACCTTGAAATAACCAGGAGGTTGATCCACAAATATTTGTTCATCCAAGTCCCTATAAAAGAAACCCGACTTGACGTCCATTTGAAAAATGGGCCAAGAGTGTTAGGCAGCCAAAGCTATCACTAGTCTCATAGTATCAAGTCGTGCTGCTGGAGTAAAAACTTCTCTGTATTCTACACCGATCTCTTCCTTATAGCCTTTATCTACTAAACGTGCTTTATGTCCCTCGACTTCACCTTTCTTATTCATCTTTTTCTTGTATATCCACTTGACACTGATAGTCTTATGCCCTTTTGGAAGCTCAGTCAACTCCGAAGTGTCATTTCTAGCAGTTGCTGCCATCTCTTCATCCATTGCCTTTCGCCATTTTGCATCTTTAACAGCTTCTTCAAAGCTGGTAGGATCACAATCTGAAAATAATGCAAAATAAATGAGTGGATCTTTAGATTGATCAATTCCAGTTACCTTAAAGTCAGTCATCCATGCGGATCTTCTTTTTTATCGTTGAGGATGCTCCTCTTTTTGTACAGAAGCAGAAATGGGTGACTGAACTGGATTTGATTTTGTCGGCTTTTCTGTATCCTCCAATTCTTTTGTATTTCCTCTTCAAAGGCTACTGGAAGGAGCTTTTGATCCCTTTCGTCCTTCCATGACCAAGTAGCAACTTCAACAAAAATTACATCACGGCTAATTAGGATCTTCTTAGTGTTAGGATTATATAACATATAAACTTTAGATTGATTACTAACACCAAGAAAAATGCATTTTTCTCCTTTATCATCTAGTTTGATCCTCTTCTGATTTGGAACATCTGCATAAGCCACACATCCGAAGATTCGAAGATGGTCAACACTTGGTTTCTGCCTGCTTCATGCCTCCTCTGGAGTCATATTTTGAACAGAGAAAGTTGGACTTCTGTTTAAAATATGAATGCTCCAATCAACAGATTCCGGCCAAAAACTTTTTGAGACACCACTCTTAGTTAAGATGTTGTGCACCATGTTGAGGATTGTACATTTCTTCCGCTCACAAACACCATTTTGTTGAAGTGTGTAAGCGGCTTTAAGTTTTCTCTTGATTCCATTTTCCTCACAAAAAAATATAAATTCTTGAGAATTGAGCTATCCTCCACGATCAGTGCGTAAAGCTTTGAATGGACTACCCATTTATTTCTCGACAAGTACTTTAAAACGTTTAAAAACATCAAAAGCTGCAGACTTTTCGTGTAAAAATACACCCATGTTTTTCGACTGAAGTCATCAATAAAGGTTATGAAGTACCTTTTACCACCATTAGAATTTGGATTTATTGGTCCACAGAGATCCGAGTGCATCAATTCCAGCAACGCCTTTGCTATCCAAAATTTGCCTTGTGGAAATGGACAGTGAGGTTGTTTGCTAAAAACCCAATTTTCACAAGTTTCCGAAGGAGCTGTAATTTGAGGAAAAACGTTCACCTTTTTCTTTTGATGTAGCATGCTCAATCTGTTAAAATTCAAGTGTCCATAACAGAAATGCCACAACCATGCCGTAATCTTTAATTTGGGAGATAAACATGTATGATGAATATTGTGTAGATAGAGAGGGAACATTCTATTTTTAGTCATTTTAACTTAAGCAATTAATCCATGTTTGGCATCCTGAATTCTAAAAAATCCATCTTTTAAAGAAATTTCATACCCCTTCTCTTGCAATTGGCTAATTCTCAGAAGATTGGTCTTCAAATCTGGAACAAAAAGAACATCAGCAATTGTCTGGGAGTAGTCTCTATTGGTCTGAATTAGAACCTGCCCTTTTCCCATAGCTGCGACTTGGGTGTTGTTCCCGAACTTCACGCTATCTCAAAATGATTCATCCAAGGCGGAGAAAACTGACTTATCTCCACTCATATGATTGCTGCATACGGAGTCGAGTTACAATAAATTCTCATTTGTTTCCTCTTTCATGTGGCAAACCATCAACAAAGATATCTCTTCTTCCTCTCGTTCTGCAAAAGTAGATTCTTCTCCACGCACCTTAGACACATATGTTTGGCATTCTGATTTGTAATTACCGAACTTGTGGCATCTGTAACATTCAATTATAGACTTGTCTAATGACTTTGAGGTGTAGCTACCTCATCCCTTTCCTCTGCCATGATTGTCATAGTGTTGACGTTGCTGATGATTTCCACAATAGCCTCGACCTCAACCTTTGCCTCTGCCTCTACCATTACCTCTGTTGTACCCTTGTCCTCCAGAACGATAATCTGTTGAGGCATTAAATGCCACCTCATCCTTTTCTTGTTGAGTGAATTTTTGCTCGTGAATTAACATAGATCTTTCTAATTCATCAATTGAAAGCAAATCAATATCATGAGATTTTTCAATAGAACAAACAACAAAGTTAAATTTTAGTGTCATGGTCCGAAGAATTATTTCAACAGTTGTAACTTCATTTGACTTGTGACAGTGGATCCACATCTTGTTTACGACTGTTATCACCCGTGAAAGTAGTCGCTAACTAACTCTCCAGATTTCATTCAAAGAGTTTCAAACTCCGAACGAAGTGCTTGAAGCTGCTGCCTCTTTGCCCTCGTCGATCCTTGATATTTCTTCTTCATGGAGTCCTAAATCTGCAGAGAAGTATCTTTAGAAAGAATAGTTTCCAAGATTGAACGTTCAATTGCTTGGAAAAGATAATTCTTCGCCTTGAGGTCCTTCAGCTTTTTTGCTTGTGCTACTGATTTTTGTGTGTCTGACATTGTTGTGCCTTGTGCTGGTTCTGGTATTCCATCCATAACCACTTGCCAATACTCCTTTGATCTTAGAAAATTCTCCATCAACATGCTCCTATGATCATAGTGACCATCAAAGCGAGAAATGGCTGCTTGCAAAAAGTTTTCTGAAGCCATAGATTCAAATGTTTCTGTTGCAATTTGTTTTGGTATTTCTCTCACAAAACTCCCACTGATACCACTGATGGAAAAACAGAAAACTAAAAATTGGAGAGAAAACAAATTTGGACTCTTTCAATAGGCTCAAATTTGCATCTGTTAAATTATTGCAATTTAACTCTTTTTAAATAAATTTTTACTAACTTAAAATAAGGTAGCAGTAACTCATACTATCACTCAACTACTAACAAACTGAAAGGATTCTGCTATCTCTATTCAACCAACTACTTACGTGGTAAAGACTAAGTCAATTAAAATACTAACAACTAAATAAAGGAAAATAATAACCAACAATAATGGGTTGGAGCACTAAGGTGTCATGCAATGTGGTGTACACATCATCAAAATATCAGTATCAGATAAGCATGTGTGTCCACATTTGACAATCCTAAATTCCTCATGAATGAGGAGTATATTTGAATCATCTAGGTAATCGTAGGTAGCGGTGTTCACAGAAAACAGATAAACCGAACCAAGCCAAAAGTCAAATCATAAAACTCGATAATTTTTAGGTTTGTTTTTTAATATCAAAAACCAATAAAATTTGGATTGATTTCGATTTTAAGTAAGAGAGATAACTGAAAAATCAAATCAAACCAACTATACAACTACTATTTAATATTTATAATTTTACACATATTTTCAAATGTTATAACATACATTATACTTTATTCTTTTGTGCCCAAGTAAAAATAAATAAAGAATAAATATTTAAGTGGCACAAGTAGGGGTGCATATTTATTTGTTTCTATTATCATGGGCAAGAAATTGGTAACTCATTTTTTACAAGTGCAACATCTAGTAAGCAGGTATTGAGGTCGATTCACTATAAAAATTTGATGGCTCCATTTTATTATGCTATTAGACGATGAAAGAAAATAAATAAAGTATCGTTGATTTGCTTAGATTCTTCACTTTTGAGCAGTGAGTTTTTTTTTTGTTGTCGACTCCTTTTGTTATTCTCTGATTTATAAAAATTAGATCAATCCAATATCAAATATATTGCAAGAAATCACACATTTTTTTAACAAATCAATCAACCTTATTTATTTTAAAAAAAAAATTAGATAAAATTGAGAAAATTAAACTCAGAAAAAAACTCACTTAATTGGTTTAGAATGATTCTTCTATTTGAAAATTTGACTTAATTGGCTTGGTCATATTTTCGATAAAATGACTCAATTGTACAAATAATAACTATATAATAAAAGATAATCAACTATATTGCATGCCAACTCGAGATCTATATGTTTTGGTTGGATTCCCCGTTCTATCAATCAGTGGGTTTGAGTTCCCATTGATCATCTGCTTGTAAAATGATTTTGTTAGAAAAGAAGTGAACAAAAACCTTTGATTCTGGAATAAATTCACAATATTTTAAAAAAAACTAAAATAAAATTTTCAAATAAACAAAACCTTTAACAAAAATAAGTACAAAAAGTAAAATAGATTTTTATTTAAAGATCTGATCGAGCCTACACCCTAAATGTTTCAAATAGTAGAATTTATCACCAAATACGGAATTAGATATATACTAACTTCCACTCATTCTACTATCAAGTTTCTTGGTGAACAAGATGAGTCATGGATAACAAAATCAAACCGACAATAAATTATCAAAACTGAGTAATTATAGATGATCGCAAAACAATACGATACAATAATATCATACTACCATTTATTGCCACTAAAATATGACATATATTATTCAAGACTCTTGATGAAGAAAAAAAGAAAAGATCATTAATCTGTATAGCGTCCCATCTTTCGACATAATGACATATATAATTAAAAATAACTTACTCTTAATCTTTAGAAGCATTTGCGTCAATATCAAACCATCACCTCCACTTTGGAATATCAGTTGCACTTGATAACATTTTTGATATCATGACTTTTATGAGAGATGAGTTGCAACAGGTGTTGTTTACCAATACTTGGAGCCCAAAAGTCAGCAACGATACACTTCAGATAATGTCATTATATTTCTTCCCAGA